>JASAMX010003858.1:0-20509 GCA_030248175.1 Microlaimidae sp. YZB2_3 | reverse complement strand
TAGAAATATAGAAAATATAAGTATATAATTTGTTGTTTTGTTAGAAAAATTTGTTAATAAATATACAATTAGTTTTAATTACCATAAAAAAGAATTAAACTCTATTCATTAGTTTTAAAATAACATGGAACCTCATTTTTATTGCCACCCTTTGGCTAAGCAAGTTATAAAATAGCCTAAAACCCCATTTTTATTGCCACCCTTTGGCTTGGCATTGGCACCCCTATAAAATATTGTTTGAAACACAATTTTTAGTTATTCACCTGTCAACAATACCTATTTTTAGCTATTCATGGGTCGACAATACTTTCCATATGTGGGCATAGACGAACACGGGGTGGGGGTTAGGGTAGTGTTCATCCCCCTAGCCTCAAAATTTTGTTCCCTCCCCTAGAAAAAAATCCAGGCCCCCATCCCCCCAAATTTTTGAATTTTTTACCCTTACCTAAATCCCTCTAGATTTTGAAATCTGACTGCCACCCCTCCCCTCTTAAGAAAATTTTAGTCTTTTTTTAAACAAAACTTTCTTCCAGAATTTTTAACAAAAAATTCATGTTTTTACACCTTTTTTAAAACAAAAAATCGGTTTTTATTTAATAAAATGTAGTATTATCTTTTAAAAATTTATTATTTATTATTTTTTAAAGTACTTTACTGGCAGTCTTTTCACAAGGTGTAACCTCTTTGCCCACAGTTATCTTTAAAGATTAACCACCCTTAAACTAGAATCGCTAGAAGAAATACCTATAGGATTAGATATAAACATGTGTTTCTCTATTGTTTAAAATTTAAGTGATCTTCATTTTGAAGATTTTTTTTGTTTTTCTACTTTTTTAATCACAATGATCATAATTTTAAACTTTTCAAACCTCTGGCCTTAAAAGACCCTCTTTTACATTCATTTTCTCATAGGGTAGTAAAAGCTGTAAAAGAGGAAGAGGTGAAGGGCGCGGGAGAGGGACCGCCCCAATAGCCCCCACCACCCGTGCTAACGTGGTCAGACATGGGGATCCGGGTAAGAAGTCGTTTGTGGAGTTTTAAAGAGTGATGAAATAAAGGCGTGTTTTTAGAAAACTAAAGTTTTAATCCAAATACAACTTTTATGACATGTGTTTTTTAAAAATAATCTTGCGACAGACGTGTAAACTCAATTAAAATGTTTGATAATGCGTAAACTCTATGTATGGTATGTTTTATGTTTTTTGCATGGCCCTTCTTTCCAGGTTTATTAGTTGCTGTGCCAACTACGTTTTCCTCCCGCGCTTTAAATACCAAAAACTATTAGTTATTTGACCTATTTTTTTAAATACAATTAGTTTGAATTACCATAAAAAAGAACTAGTTCAAATCTTGTCTTGTTTAAAAATTTGCATATAGGTCATGATTGACGGAACAATATGTCATATCACAAAATCGTGACTACTAGTCGATTTTCTAATGTTAGTTGTGTATATGTTTTTTGAAAGACCAGCAAACTTAACAACCGTGTTTTTGGCTGTATTTTATCGTATAAACTTGCTATCTGTAAATTCCATTTACCACATTTAGACAATTTCTCAAATCGGTTCCTGACAATGGACCCCCAGACAAATTGACCCCCAGCTTAATTTTAGGCTTCCCCTAAGGCCTTCAAATTTAAGGTTTGGCATGAACCTTTCCCTGCACCCCGCGCCTAAGGCCACCTACCTAAGCCCCCTGCCTAAGCCCTCCCCCCGCCTAAGCCCCCCAGCCTAAGCACCCTAAGCCTAAGCCTCCCGCCTAAGCCCCCTGAGCCTAAGCCAAAGCCTAAGCCTAAGCCCACACTTCAACCTAAACCTAAGTTTTAACATAAAACCTAATTTGACCCTAAGCTTAGGCCTATGCACCAAAGCCTAAGCAAAAATTGTCGTGGGTGTCAATTTGTTGGGGGTCAATTGTCGCGACACCATCAGATCACACCCCCTTCCTAGCCAAATTTTGGGTATGAATTTAGGTCAAAGTTTACTGTTACAAACACAGTTTTGTAGTAAAAAAAACAGTACTTTTGTACTCTTTTTATATATAAATAGCCTATTTTAGTATATAAAATTCTATATTAGTGCCAAAAAACTTTTTGAGATGGCGCGGCGGTGGTGTCAGGGTAACCCTAGTTTTTTATAAGAAGAAGGGGTTTGTTGTTGGAATTTTTTTAGTGGATCTTATAAACGTTTTTTGCCAACTATGTTTGGAGGTAGCCTATATTATTAAAATTTGCAATATCCAGTACTAAAAAAGTCTTTTTTCATATATGGGCAAGTTGGTCCAAATGGGGGGGGTTAAACCCGGATTTAAAGGCTAAGCTAAGCTTAAGCAAAAGCCTTAACTATGCCTAAGCAAAACCTGAGTGCAAAAAAAGTCGCAACCCGCACGGCAAGAAAACTAACACTGTGCTAAAAATCGCAGCACAGAAAAACTAGCAGAAAATGCTGGATTTTTGCCAGAAAAACCGCACAAACGTTTAGAAGTGCAACTTTTCTAGCAAAATTTTGCTCAAAAATTTAGTGTACAGTCGAACATTCTCTTTGGTTATATATTTTGGTACTACCAAATACTATCTTCTTAATTATTTGGTGCCAAATATCGATTTGACTGATTGTAAAGTAAAATATGCACATAAAACATCCTTATACCCCAAATCAAACTGGTAGACCTTAATTTTGACGTTAAGTTCCATTTAAGTCTTTTGTAAAAAGTTATGAGCCCATTTAAGCCCTAAAATACCTATTTTTGGTATGTACAATTTATGTTGTTACGAAAAAAATTTTGTTAGGCAACAAAGTGAATTAAAAATTATATTTTTGCATTGCTAGAAATCTGAAGAATCTGAAAATATTAAAAAAAATTTAAAAAACTTGTTGCTCACATGGATCTCCAAAAATATGGATATTTTTTATTTGGCTTTAAAAGATAATATAAGCTTACTTTTGCTTATATTATTCATCCTAAGCCTAAGGGAAACCTTAAAATTAAGCTAAATTGTATTTTGAGATATTTCTATTTGATTATGTGTTTTTGAGGAATTTTCATTTTTTTTTCAAAATTGAAATTTAGCTTATTACGAAACTGGTTTAACTGGTTGTCATACAAAAATGATAAATACTACAAAAAATTTCAAACTATATTCAGAGGCTCCAGACTCTGGCCAATCTGAAAAATATCTTTTTAAGTTAATTTAAATTAAAATAAAATTTTTTTTAACAAAATAAATTGTACATACCAAAAATAGGCAATTTTGTGGTTATATGCGCTCCTAACTTCTTACAGAAGAGTTTAATTGAAAAAGTAACCACAAAAATAATGTCTACGTGTCCAATTTGGGGTATAAAAATGTTATATACATGTATTTTACTTTAAAAATAAAATAAATTAAAAATTAAAATTAAAATAAATTTAAAAAAAAATCGCAAAAATAAAGTTGAAATTAGTGCTTTGAAACAAATTTCCAACCTACATGGGGTTTTTATAATGTTTTGATTGTAAAATTATTCAAAATTTAAAAATTAACTTTAAAAAGTCCATTTCAAACTTTTAAATAAAGCATTTTTGTAATTGAAACATTAAAAATGTTGAAACCAAGCGCGCCAGCAGCGCCGTACCTACAAAGCGGAAAAAAAAATAAAAATCCTCAAAAAACGCTTTTGCTTTTGTAATATTAAGAAATATTTAAGAAATTTTGAAGGGAAAAAGTCAAGATATTAAACAAATAAATATTTGAAATATTTCAAACCGTAAAATGTACTAGTCGCTTGTTGTTTCTCGATTTCCTCCCCACGCTTGTGATAGCTGTATTGTACCCTCTTTTATACACTAAAAAACCCTCATTCAGAACTAGTCAATAAAAACAAAAAACTGCGGACAAGTTCAAAGTTTAAATGTGTGCCCTTAAAAGTCTATATTTAAAAAAATCCTTTTAAAACTATGGTCAAAAAGAGGTAAAAATCGCAATTTTGTATGGGAGATTTTGAACTCCCCTTTAATATCTCAAGAACAGGTTTTAAGCGTCAATTTTGCGGCAACATTAATAACATATATTTTTGTATAAAATTTTAGTGACCGTTGTGGAGGTGTTATACTGCACTTTTACCGAAAAAATTAAGTTATATGTACCAAGAACAATACCTAAGGATAAATTTACAACATTTAAAATTCTTATTTATTTTTTTATGATCAAATAACAGAATTAATATTATACTTAGCATAGCCTATGCATAGTTTAATTCTACTGTTTTCATCATTTAATTGTTCTTTTCTTTTTTTCTTTTTTTTCTCTTTTTCTTTTTTTTTTCTTTTTTTTATCATTAACATCAAATCTGCGACTTAATTGCCGCCAATATGAATTACAATTGTAACAAAATATCAATGAACATAGCTATCTAATTATACTTTAAATGTTCAAAAAGAGCGCTTATTTAAGTCAGTTTTAAAACTTTTCTTGAATGCATCCAAAGAATCGACAGTTACTTGAGATGGGAGTACATTGTTCCAAGGTGTAACCACCCTATTTGCAAAAGAAAACTTCCTTGCATTAATTCGGCAGTCTTCATTGGCCACTTTAAATGGATGACCACGGATGGGCTGCAGGTTAAACTTAAAAACATCACTGGCTTGCAAATTGTTTAGGCAATGTATAATTTTAAAGCACTCATATAAATCAATTTTGTCTCTTCAGTCCTTTAATTTTTCTACGCCTAGGTAATCCAGTCTATGTTCATAACCAACACGTAACAACTTGCATTTATAAAACAAACGTCTAGTGAAATTTTGTTGCACTTTTATCAAAATGTTTATATCTTTTTGTAAATAAGGGTTCCAAACTGCACTAGCATACTCCAGAATTGGTCTAACATAGGACTTATATGCTCTGAGAAAATTATTTCTAGAGTTTGAATTGAATGTTCTAAAAATTACTGATGTCACTCTCATAGCTTTTTTTGCTGTGATTTCACAGTGTTTAGAGAATTTCATATTATGGGATATATGGGATTGCAAGTACGTTATTACCAAGCTTATATTTACAAATTAACTTGTTGCTATGATTTTGAATATGAAGAACTTAACATTTATGATCAGATAACTGCAATTGCCAGTGTTGTGACCAGCTGTGTATTCTATCTAAATCTTGTTGAAGTCTTAAGTTTTGAATGTGGTAATCTTTAGATGAAGATTTTACAAACAATTTTATATTATCTGCAAAGAGTCTAATTTGTGAGTACTTTTCACAATCAACAATATTATTAATATATATTAAAAATAAAAATGAACCTAAAACAGAACTCTGAGGAACTGAACTTTTTGCAGGAAATGATTTGGATAATGAGTCATTAATTACAACTTTAATTTCGCGCCCAACTAAAAATTCTTTTACCAATTTTAAAAATTTACCAGAAACACCATATTTTTCTAGCTTATATAACAATTTTTGATGTGACACGGTGTCAAAAGCCTTGGCAAAATCCAAGACGTATTGTTTTTATTTGGTTTTGTTTTTCTGAAAATTTCACAAAAGTTTCACAATTTCACAGCTTCCTGATTTTAGTTTTAAATGCATAAAATTACTAAAACATTACCGTCAATCTTATGTAGGTGGCAGATAATATAAAAAAAGTTATTTTGGTGTTTTATACCAGGATTCCCTTAGATTTTAGAACGGAGGCGTTTAAATAAAATCCAAATCTTGGAAAAAAGGGTTTTGGCAGGCTACAATGGTATCAGCTATGCGCTCCTCTGCCAAACGACTCAATCATAACTTTTTGGAAATTGAAAGAAAAAAAGTGACCTCAGATTTATAAACTTTTTTGATTTATAGCTTAATATAAATCTTAAGAATTTCACAAAACTGTTTTTTGACTAAAATTTTTTTGGTTTATAACTTATTAAAAACCTTAAAAATTTCATAATACTGTTTTAAGACCTAAAATTACTCTTTTCACAAATTTTTTAAACCCATATAATCATATTGGTAAAATGCACTCAATAAAAAAATGATAAATGCTGGCTCCTTCTAAATCCGGGTTTAAACCCTTTTAATTGAGAGATTTGCGTTTATGGAAACAAGCTCACATTGTCAAAGAAATCTAGTATTTTTTTTAAAAGGTTAGATCGATTATCATAATTAAAAAAAATCGCTGCATTATAAATTGATTGCACCTGTTTTGCATTAGTTTTTAAATATACCCACACTTGGTTTTTGAATTAGATTTTGTGTGCTAATTGGTGTGTTTGTACATTTTTCAGATACTCTCTTAGAAAACTTTGCAGATATTCAGTGCACATTTCTCTAAGTACGTCAATATTTTGCAGTAAAATTCGATTTCATTGCACATAGTAGAAAATATTTTTGGGGTACCCCAAATTTTTCCTGATACCCGAGATATCTAGGGTATCGTTTATCTTGGGCATATCTTGGGTAATTGGGGAACGCATATCTTGGGTAAAAGGGTTTCTATTATATGGGTCCCCATTGTAACACTGGCCCTACTGCGCCCTCACATGTTAAAATTCAACCAACCTGAATTGTTACCTTGAATCCAACCTTAAATTTGCAGGCAGATATACATACCAAGCTGTGTGTTCACACATAGCGCGCAGGCATAAAATTTACGCATGCACCTAATCGAGTCTAACCAACTAACCTAGTCCGTTAGTTGGTTAGTAAATCTTTGTCCCAAGCTGTTGACTTTTTAGCGCGCGTCCCATGGTTTTTACCTTATTAAAAGGTAATGGTTCTTAATAAATAAAATAACAGGCTTAGGCCTTTTCTGTTAATTGTTGCCGCGCAACTTGAACCTGCCTAATTCCACGGTTGGATCCAAGGTTATTTAAATTATAAACATTTATTAATTAATGTAAATAATTATAACTGTTTCTTTTCTTGATTTCCCACAAAAAGAAGCCAGTGCTTTTTTTATTAGTCTTCTCCTACAAAATATGGCCCCATGTTGGAAAGTAACACAGCTGACAGCGACCCCGATGCCAGGAGAAGCCTAACAGTCCGATTGTGTATGAATTTTAAGTACACTTTCTAAATTCCGCACATGACAAACGAACCTTTAAAGTTCTTTATTGCAAACCTTAGAAATCCTACAACCCACAAGCGAAATTTATTTGCAGCAAAATACAAGACGCACGCCAACTCAAACAGTTAATGCAGGAATATCAAGAAATTGATTTGTTAGATAATGATAAACAATATGCCCTAATTCAGGAGATCCTATTTAAAAAAAAAGATGTCAATCCTGATCCCAACTTCCAGACTGTGCTGTGCCCAGGACGATCAGACTTCCATACCAAAGGTGTTGGGCACCAAGAGGAGATAAACTTACTTAAAGTAATTAAGTTAGATCAGGAGGACAAAAAATTTAGTAGATTCAGAGTACCTATGGAATACCATATTCTCCATGAGAGCTGTATGAATATAAAAAAATAATCTACATTCTCAGGCTCACAACGGACTATCCAATCAAACCCCCTAAGTCTCCCAGCATGATGAATCACATAATTTTGACCTCTTCAGATGAAGAAGATATTACACCTCCTAGGGAACGGACTAATGAAGCCCAGCCAGCTATAGAGGTTAAAACCGTACCAAAGGAGGAAATAAAACCAGAAATACAGCCCAGAAGTAAAGGTCAATAGACAATGGAAGAAATATATGCTCAACAAGCAGAAAGATATTGAAGACAAAAGTTAAAAAGCGAGGAATGCAAACAAAAACAAGCAGAAAGAGAGAGTAATCCAACCCAATTTACATCCGTTATCAGACAAGACCCATCTACCCTATGGAAGAAGACGATCTGGGTTTACCAGTTCGAGTTTCTACCAAAAATTTGAGCAATAAATCACCTACTTTGTCAAAACCAGCCGTCCATACTCATTTAACTAGCTTCTACCATGAAGAAAAAAGGAAGTCCACTGGGTATCCCCCTACTACTGAAATCATTTGCTGCATTCCATCCGTTAAAGGGAAACAAAACCCAACAGAAACTATTGAATTCTGCTAGTCTGTCGAAAACGTCAGATGGTCATTGAGAAGCCTACACGCTACATTTCCATCTATGGGCTATGGACTATGGGCATTTGACAGGAGAGACTCAAAATAAATCCACAACCGATAAGGAATTTGCTCCTCCCACACAGGTATATTTGGTTCACTAATAGCGAATGGAAAGAATGGGCTTCTCTCCTTAAAAAAGGAATATCGAAGAGAGATGGCGATTGCACAAGGAGAACCGCTCCCCCACTCCAATTATCAATTTGTGCCAGAAATTTTGCGCAAAAAGAAGAGGAACTGCAACAGGATGACGCACGTTTTGCACAACCAAAACAGTTGCCCAATGGCGACATGAAAAGAAAAAAGGGAAAAAACCCACAACACCTAGACAAGGAAGGTCCCAGCGATTGACCCTTTCACCGACCCAATCCACTCAATTTTTTTCCTCTCCTTTTTACACAAGGGTGTTATAAAACAAAAGTTCACAAATATCCCAAAACATCAGAGATTAAAGCAGAACCAGAACCAGTGATGGAAATTCAGACTGGTCAACAGAGTTTCCAACATATGTTTCCGACAATATCTAGAGGACTGGAACCTAATAAATCTTCAAAAAACGCGCAGCTTTTAGACAATAAATGTCCAAGTCCATATAGTGGTACATCAGCTCAACAACAGAAAGAAAAAGAAGCAAAAGAGCATAAGGAATTAGTAGATCTCTGGAGGTACAAGAAAGAGGTCAGAAATATACATAAAATAACGCCAGCCCATCATCAAACATGCCAACAAATCCTAAACACACAACCCAGCCACAAGGTTCTCAGAACCTGCCGCGCCAACTGACCTGATGATCGACCTCCTAAACGTCCAGGACCTAGTTCCCAAACTTCTCCAAATTACAGTGAAGTTGCAAACGTCCTAGGTGATGCCAATAGGTTGATGGACATAGATGAACTGCTGAAAAATGAGCCTCAAAGTTCTATCCAACAACAAAGACCTTGGTTGGATTCCCAGGACTTTCATTGAGTGGAATTTGACTGGCTGGAGTCCCCAGTACAACTAATACAAGTTGACTGATTTGATACAAGTCAATTTGTAGGACTAATTTTATCCACCCAGCAATTAAACAAACTACGATTATCACATCAAATGAGCCGAACCCTATCAATGTCCTATATGAACATATCAACAATAATTACAACAACAATACCCTAATTCCGTCTCAAACTCAAAGCTATGCCTCCCAAGTAGCCGCCATAACTACTATGCTTGCAGCGTAATCAGTAATTATCACCTTTGGTCAATGGTGATCAACAACCCAACAAGGAAATAACCACTCTAAAAATGTCAGTCCATGAACACCTTCTACTTTATCAGCAGAGGAACGACCCCCATTAACCTTAGATATAATACCAAATTTTGACTTTACTTTTGTACCAACAGACTTATCTGCCACTATGCAACCTACACCAACACAAGTTTGGAATCAAACTAATCCTCCTCACTCAAGAACTCCAAAAGGAACACAAGTGTTGCCCGCTATAAGCACCTACGAGCCTACTCTGATTAAAACGACCCTACCTTAAAGAGATACGCAAGTCCCAAGCTCTTGATCATCAACCCATTGTGGAATAATGAGTTTATGCGTTAAATCTCAACAGTGTCCCCAACTGTACAAAACCCAACGTTAACACCGGAAAATGCTTATCAAGCAGCGTCAGCAACAGAAGGAACTGCTCGGAAATTCCAACGCATCCAACAACAACTTAGTCGTTGTAAAATGGATAAAACTCTCCTGAATTGTCAAAGAGTTATTAGGCAACCCAACTCACAAACCAAAGAAACTGCACAAACAAATGCAAGAAAACTAACAGCATTCGAAGAAGTTAACTATGACACTCCTTATAGGTATGGATAATATGAATTAATACCTATTCAACCCGCTATTGCTAGTATTTACCCCAAGCACCTATGTCCTCCAGAAGCTCCACTCTCTTGGTAGCCACCACCAAAGGTGCCGCGCCGAACTTTGTCTACCACACGTCCTATTTGTCACGAGTGCGCATTACCTAGTTTTCTGACACCAGGGGCTCCTTTTCCGCGCCTGTTGCACCGCATCCATATTAGAGGCCACCCAATCCAACATACCAAAAAGTCATAAATCTGGCAGATTCATGATACAATAACTGAAACATCCTACCATGTTGAATACCACAACTTTGGCAACAAAACCCGTTAGGTAGGCCTACTTACTATACATACTATACTATACTATTTATTACCTTTGATACTAATGAACCAACTTATGTGTGTACAAGTTTTCCAAATAGGAGCCTCATTTGACTCCTTCAACATTAGTATACCCATCTTGCTTCTAATTATAGGAACTGTCATTTTACTTTGTAAAACGATTTAAATCATCACCATCAATTTGACAAGTCAAACCCCACAAGGCGATTTTACAAGCTCAGACCTCTTATTTGCCGATGTGCAGCAACTATCCAAATTGAACGCATATACTCACAATTCTTATTTGACATGGGCTCATGCGTATCCATTATAAGTGAAGAATTAGCAAAGAAATTAGATGGGATTATTTACTTCTCCGAATGAACAGAAGCAGTAACTACATATGGAGGAGTGATACAGCTGAACCTCAAGGCATCAGTCACCATTAAAATTGGCAAAATTTTAATTTCAGGGTGAAGTTTATCTTGAACAAGATAGCCTAGGACTTAGTGCAATGCAACAATTAGGCTCATTTGGCTTTGATTTTGAAAAAGAATAAATTTGTCTACCCAACAATAAAACCCTGTCTATGGACCCAGAATTATTATACCCATTTAATGGTATTCAAATGGTAGCTACTAAAACAGTCAAGGTACCAGCGCACCATCAACTTATTCTTTGGACCACGGTCGCGGCGCCACTACCAAATCAAACCAATATCTTAATAGACAATGCTACAGACGTCTGTTCCAAGACAGGCTTACTATTGTTGGGTAGACAAATTTATTCTTTTTCAAAATCAAAGCCAAATGAGCCTAATTGTTGCATTGCACTAAGTCCTAGGCTATCTTGTTCAAGATAAACTTCATCCTGAAATAAAAATTTTGCCAATTTTAATGGTGACTGATGCCTTGAGGTTCAGCTGTATCACTCCTCCATATGTAGTTACTGCTTCTGTTCATTCGGAGAAGTAAATAACTCCATCTAATTTCTTTGCTAATTCTTCACTGATAATGGATACGCATGATCCCATGTCTAATAAGAATTGTGAGTTTGGATTTGAATTTGAATTTGTATAGTTGCTGCACATCGGCAAATAAGAGGTCTGAGCTTGTAAAATCGCCTTGTGGGGTTTGACTTGTCAAATTGGTGGTGATGATTTAAATCGTTTTACAAAGTAAAATGACAGTTCTTATAATTAGAAGCAAGATGGGTATACTAATGTTGAAGGAGTCAAATGAGGTTCCTATTTGGAAAACTTGTACACACATAAGTTAGTTCATTAGTATTAAAGGTAATAAATAGTATAGTATAGTATGTATAGTAAGTGGGCCTACCTAAGGGGATTTGTTGCCAAAGTTGTGGTATTCAACATGGTAGGATGTTTCAGTTATTGTATCATGAATCTGCAAGATTTATGACTTTTTGGTATGCTGGATTGGGTGGCCTCTAATATGGATGCGGTGCGACAGGTGCGGAAAAGGAGCCATTGGTGTTAGAAAACTAGGTAATGTGCACTCGTGACAAGTAGGACGTGTGGTAGACAAAGTTCAGCGCGTGCCTTTGGTGGTGGCTACCAAGAGAGTGGAGCTTCTGGAGGACATAGGTGCTTGGGGTAAATACTAGCAATAGCGGGTTGAATAGGTATTAATTCATATTATCCATACCTATCAGGAGTGTCATAGTTAGCTTCTTCGAATGCTGTTAGTTTTCTTGCATTTGTTTGTGCAGTTTCTTTGGTTTGTGAGTTGGGTTGCCTAATAACTCTGACGATTCAAGAGAATTTTATCCATTTTACGACGACTAAGTTGTTGTTGGATGCATTGGGATTTTCGAGCAGTTCCTTCTGTTGCTGACGCTGCTTGATCAGCATTTTCCGGTGTTAACATTGGGTTTTGAACAGTTGGGGACACTGTTGAGATTTAACGCATAAACCTCATTATTCCACAATGGGTTGATGATCAAGAGGTTGGGGCTTGCGTATCTCTTAAAGTAGGCTTGTAGGTGCTTATAGCGGGCGACACTTGTGTTCCTTTTGGAGTTCTCAAGTGAGGAGGGTTAGTTTGATTCTAAACTTGTGTTGGTGTAGGTTGCATAGTGGCAGATAAGTCTGTTGGTACAAAAGTAAAGTCAAAATTTGGTATCATATCTAAGTTTATTGGGGTCGTTCCTCTGCTGATAAAGTAGAAGGTGTTCATGGACTGACATTTGTAGAGTGGTTATTTTCTTGTTGGGTTGTTGATCACCATTGACCAAAGGTGATAATTACTGATTGCGCCGCAAGCATAGTAGTTATGCCGGCTACTTGGAGGCATAGCTTTGAGTTTAAGACGGAATTAGGGTATTGTTGTTGTAATTATTGTTGATATGTTCATAGAGGACGTTGATAGGGTTTGGCTCATTTGATGTGATAATCGCAGTTTGTTTAATTGCTGGGTGGATAAAATTAGTCCTACAAATTGACTTGTATCAAATCAATCAACTTGTATTGGCTGTACTGGGGACTCCAGCCAGTCAAATTCTACCCAATGAAAGTCCTGGGAATCCAACCAAGGTCTTTGTTGTTGGATAGAACTTTGAGGCTCATTTTTCAGCAGTTCGTCTATTTCCATCAACCTATCGGCATAACCTAGGACGTTTGCAACTTCACTGTAAGTTGGAGAAGTTTGGGAACTAGTTCCTGGATGTTTAGGAGGTCGATCATCAGGTCAGTTGGCGCGGCGGGTTCTGAGAACCTTGTGGCTGGGTTGTGTGTTTAGGTTTTGTTGGCATGTTTGATGATGGGCTGGCGTTATTTTATGTATATTTCTGACCTCTTTCTTGTACCTCCAGAGATCTACTAATTCCTTATGCTCTTTTGCTTCTTTTTCTTTCTGTTGTTGAGTTGATGTACCACTATATGGACTTGGACATTTATTGTCTAAAAGCTGCGCGTTTTTTGAAGATTTATTAGGTTCCAGTCCTCTAGATTTTGTCGGAAACATATGTTGGAAACTCTGTTGACCAGTCTGAATTTCCATCACTGGTTCTGGTTATGCTTTAATCTCTGATGTTTTGGGTTATTTGTGAACTTTTGTTTTATAACACCCTTGTGTAAAAAGGAGAGGACAAAAATTGAGTGGATTGGGTCGGTGAAAGGGTCAATCGCTGGGACCTTCCTTGTCTAGGTGTTGTGGGTTTTTTTTCCCTTTTTTCTTTTCATGTCGCCATTGGGCAACTGTTTTGGTTGTGCGAAACGTGCGTCATCCTGTTGCAGTTCCTCTTCTTTTTGCGCAAAATTTCTGGCACAATTTGATAATTGGAGTGGGGAAGCGGTTCTCCTTGTGCAATCGCCATCTCTCTTCGATATTCCTTTTCTAAGGAGAGGGGGATTTCATCCCAATCTTGTGCCCATTCTTTCCATTCACTATTAGTGAACCAAATATACCTGTGTGGGAGGAGCAAATTCCTTATCGGTTGTGGATTTATTTTGAGTCTCTCCTGTCAAATGTCCATAGGTTCGATGGAGATGTAGCGTGTAGGCTTCTCAATGACCATCTGACGTTTTCGACAGACTAGCAGAATTCAATAGTTTCTGTTGGGTTTTTGTTTCCCTTTAACGGACGGTATGCAGCAAATGATTTTGGTAGTAGGGGGATACCCAGTGGACTTCCTTTTTTTCTTCATGGTAGAAGCTAGCTAAATGAGTATGAACGGCTGGTTTTGACAAAGGAGGTGATTTATTGCTCAAATTTTTGGTAGAAACGCGAACTGGTAAACCCAGATCGTCTTCTTCCATAGGGGTAGATGGGTCTTGTCTGATAACGGATGTAAATTGGGTTGGATTACTCTCTCTTTCTGCTTGTTTTTGTTTGCATTCCTCGCTTTTTAACTTTTGTCTTCAATATCTTTCTGCTTGTTGAGCATATATTTCTTCCATTGTCTATTGACCTTTACTTCTGGGCTGTATTTCTGATTTTATTTCCTCCTTTGGTGCGGTTTTAACCTCTATAGCTGGCTGGGCTTCATTAGTCCGTTCCCTGGGGGGTGTAATATCTTCTTTATTTATAATAAGGTCAAATTATGTGATTCATCATGCTGTTGGGAGACTTAGGGGGTTTGATTTGATAGTCCGTTGTGAGGCTGAATAAATGTAGATTATTTTTTTATCTGTACATTCTATAATTTTTTAAATGGATTTTTGCGTCATAATATAAAATGATTGCCAGTACCCATATTTTTTATTCATTACAATAGTTTTAAAAAAGGTAGTCACATTATTGTTATATTTGTTATAAAAATAAAATTCAAATGAGTGTTTTTTTGTTTTTTACAGATAAAAAATGTCTGATGATGATGTGTGTGAAATATTTTATTAGTAAAGTCAAATAAAACTTTTTTCCCTTGTTTTGTTGCTTAAATCAAATTTGATTAGGTGGTCAATAATATTTTCCTCATATGTGCCAGAGAGAAACGAGGGGAAAGGGGTAAGGGCGTGGAATCCCTCGTAAGAGCGCGCCTTTCTGGCTTCTCTTAGCGCCTACCCTTTGTATAATATGCATAGGGGAGATAAGTTTCAGGTAATGCAATAACAACAACAACATCGTAGGAGCGAACCCCAGGTAAAAATCTTTTTTGGGTAAATACTTTACTCTCCGGTAAAAATCTCCACTGAGCTAGGTACGTCGGGCATATATATTTTTGAAGTAACTTTTAAACTAAAAATGAAAGCGCTTATACTTACACTAATTCTTGATCTTTCGTGGTCACCCGTTCCGAAACTTCTCTTAGGAGTTTCGCTTTCTCTTCGCTGTACATAGAATTGGCCTGATGAACTTGAATTGGAACCAGAGACTTAAAAATATCTTCACCGGACACTTCCTTGTCTAATGGATTAAATTCGATTCCTTTAACCAAGACAACACCTAAAAAATAATTAAACGGTGACTCAGTGTTGCAATACAACACTGCACTTAGTATTGCACTAATGCGGAAATACCAGAATGTTTTAGAAAGAATTTAATGATTAATTTCCAATTTATTGCTGCCTTAGTTTTTGGTTGGGTTCACTTCCGAATCTGAAAGACTTTGAAATAATTTCTTACAAAAAACCAAATTTTAAGGTTATTATAATCTGCTTTTTGTGGTTATTATAATTTGTTTTTTTAGGCCAAACATTGATGAAAATTTTTTTTTTCACACAGATTGTTACAGAATGTAACAAACAGTTTATCAGAAAAACGCATTTCAAAAAAATTGCAACAATAAAAAACTATAAATGGCTCATTTTAGAGCTCAATAGGTACATAATAACGTTAAACCTTTGAGTCATTTTCTAGATTAAACCATGGTTTTGTATTGTTGGCGAACGTGATCCGTTTACAGTGGTACACAATCTTTTGTTGTTTAGTAGAATAAACACATTTGATTTGATTCAAAGGTTATGGTTGTAAAACCATTCAAAATTTAAAAATTAATTTTAAAAAGTCCATTCCAAACTTTTAAATAAAATAATTTTCTGTTAATGAAACATTCAGAAAGTGGGAACCAAGCACGACCGCAGCGCCAATGTCGCATGATATTTTTGCCCCCTATTTATCGCCGGCCGGTGATTTCCTCATAGCGCGATGCCATGATATTTTCGCCCCCCGGCGATTCTATCATAGAGTTGAGCCATTATATTTTCGCCTCCCGGCGATTTGCTCATAGGCTGAGCCATAATTTTTTCGCCCCCTTATTATATTTTCGCCCCACTGTAATTTTCACTTTAATAATGAGCGTTTCTTAGTTTTATGGTGTTTTTTTGTAAGAAAGTTCTTTTTTGTATTTAAATGTATTTTTTTATATATTTTTTTACAAAATAATTTACTTTTCATGCGTAAACCAATATTCAATTCAAAAATTACTACACCATTATTTTATCTTTTTTCTCAAAACAATTCAGAAATCTTTAAAATAAAAATTATCAAAGACGCACTGGATTATAGTTTTATTATAAAGCGTAAAAATATTACAAAATGAATAACGCTATTATTTTAGTTTTTAAAACATTACATTTTATTCCGTTTTTTTTTAAATAAATTTTGTCATCGTCAATCAGATTAAATTTAGCTTTACTTTAGTTTTAACAAAAATTTATAACATAAAAATAGAAAAAAATATGTATCTTAATATAGTGATTTTTTTTCGAGCTCTGAGCGGTACGGAGTCTTTAGAGCCAAAAGTAAGGAACTTGGAGCCATCGGAAAAATTTTTGACGTTTTTTTAGGCTTCGCTTAGGCTTAGGTATAGGTTTTAGTGATTTTTATTTTCGGCTTCAAGTTCCCTCGGCTCCATCGACCCTAAACCCTGTGGGCTCCGTAGAAAAGTTGCCTTTTGGAACTCCAGATCTTTTGAAACGATAAAAAATAGTCTTAAAAATGCGAATAGAATAACTAAAAAGATATTTCAAGCTTAAATAAGCCGAAGCGAAGCTTCTGTTTTCGAGGCTTCTGATCGTTCCCAATAGTGATTTTCCTCGGAGCTCTGCTTTTAGGAGCTCCGGAGCAGTCTCGGACTCACCTCGGACCTTTATTTTTATTAATTTCATTTGAGTGATGCCATGGATTATTACTTGAAAATTTTCTGTAAACGAAAGTTTTTCAAAACTTATTTAAAACAATAAAAATGGTTTTAATATTGCATATTATATCATTTAACATGTATTTCAAGCTTTTATAAGCCTAAAACCGCTCATTTACGGGACTGGCCTCCAGAGCTTCCTCCATTTTTAATGACCGGAGCTCCGAAGAATTATATTTAGGGTTGCAAAATCACTAATTCCCAGGAACCTGAAGCTATTGTTTTGTGTGTTTTTTTTTGAAAGAGTTAAGCCTTATATTTAAAATTTATTTGGTGAATTTTTTTTTCAAAAAAAAAAACAACAAAAAACTATAAAATTATTCAATTAGTCAAAAAAATTACTAAAACACAGTTTAAGTTTAAATAAATTTTAAAATACTTATTTAAAAGGAGGAAGAAACTACACTCTTTTAATAGCTGAAGTTGCGGAGCATAATTTAAGAGAATAATCCAGAACAAATGAATATATTTAAAAAGTTCAAAATTTTTAAGACTTTAGTTTTAGAGAATTTTAAATTTTTGTATTTTGTAAGATTTTGCAATGCACTTGTAAAACTTAAAAAATTCGATAAAAACTTGTTACACTATTGTTCGTCACGTAACTTATTATTTTTGTTCGTCACGTAACACATAACAGAATACAAGCTATAATTAACGGATGTGATCAAACTAAATTGTTTTATAAGTATATGTAAATTTTTATGTTTTTCAATGCATTTGATAGGAAATGGGGTGCGAATTCTTCATAGACGATAAGCAAGGATTCGTCCCCCCTTGAATATTAGAGGTGGGGCGAAAATATAATGGCCTTCATCTATGAAGAATTCGCCGGTCGGCGATTTTATCATGGGGGGGGGCGGAAATATTATCTGACACCGTACCGTACCTACGAAGCGGCAAAAAACTAAATATCCCCAAAAATGTTTTTGGTTTTGTAATATTATAAGTATTTAAGAAATTTTAAAAGGAAGCGATCGAGATATTAAACCAATAAATATTTGAAATATTTAAAACTGTAAAATGTACTAGTCGCTCGCTGTTTCTGAATTCCTAGTTCCTACGTATTATTGGCGCTAGTTGTCAATGTACTCTCTTCCTACACTATTAAATCCTTATTCAGAATTAGTCTATAGTGGACCATTTGCGAGGAGTATTAATATTTTTATTCGGTTTCACAAGAAGATTTTGTATATTACGCATTACGATAAAAAAGAACCATTCATAATAGTTCTACTAATAATCGTTTAGTTACCTTTAAGTTCAGGCAAAGATTCAATGGTAGGCACTTTTTCATGGTAAATAAAATCATTTTCTTTCTTAGCATTGTCTAGTCTAAAAAGAAACTAATTAATTGTTATGGATCTCTAGAATAATTAAAATAATACAATTAGATAAAGCTAAATAATAATTATATTCATTAGATTAATAGAATATGTAAATACCAACGAGTTTGATGTTTTTTGCCGGGGAATGGGGGGTATACATTCCCTTCTAAAAAATATAAATCTTAAAACCAACCAAAACCCTGCCCTCCTAAAATAACAACACCCGTCCCTTTCTAAATTTATGGGAGGCTCATTACTAAAAAAAATCCAGAAGGCTGCCTACCTATAGAAGAGGTACGGGAGCTACAATACCTCTGCCCAAATAAAATGAATATTTTTATTAAGTTCTAAAATCCAAACCTGTGCACTGCCCCCCGGGGTTTTATTAAGGGGGGCAATTCCAAAATGGAGGGCACGAGGAGGGAAACTTTTTTGAAACGGGGGGGGCAAGCAGGACAGAGAAAAAAGAGAGAAAAATAAGGAGAAAAAAAGGAGGGAAAAGGGAAAAAGGGACAAAAAAGCAAAAATAAGGTAAAAAATAGGTGTAAAATGGCTTAAAATGCATTGAAATAGGCTAAAAACTGCAAAAATTTCGCAATGATGGCGTCATAATAGGTCAACAATGGCGCCATAATTTTTGGATACTGTTTTTATGTTTGGGTGGGGAGGGGTGCAATAAACGGGGGGGGCAAATTCTCCAATAAAGCGGGGGGCATTTTCAGACCAGACAGGTCTGAAAATCGGTATAGTTGTTTATATTTTTTTAGAAAGGAAAACAATCCTTCGACCCTTGCTCATGCTCACCAATGCTTTCAATATAATATTCATAGAAACTAATAAAATATGGCAACCTTTTATGCTCATTCTACTTTAAAAATTTTTTAAAACTTAAAACTTTCGACCCTTGCTCATGCTCACCAATGCTTTCGATATTCATAGAAACTAATAAATTATGGCAACCTTTTTCGCTTATTCCACTTTAAAATTTTTTTTTTTAAAACTTCCACCTTTTAAAAATAAAAAAATTTCCGTTGTTCCAGCCTTAATAAAACTCGCAACTCAGTAACGAAACAAACCCCAGTCCAAAACAAACTTCCTCTTACTTCCCCGTAATAACTTCGTTGACAAAGTGGAGGGTATCTTTGACACCGTCTCGCTGTCCTAACTTGCTGGCTTCCGCCAATTTTGCCGCTGCGTCTTGGAACCAAGCCAGGCGCTCGCCCATCTTCTGTTCCTCGCTGGCCTGCTGTCCCATGTAGAAGCTGGCGATGGCTTTGTAGAAAACCGCTTTCATTTGGCAAAACTTTTTCCAGCTCTATAAACATTTACAATATAATAAAAGTAGAGTAGGAAATAGTAATCACAACACTAAGCACTCAATCAGCTTCAATGTTTGTTTTTACATCACTGAGTTAGGCCGGTTTTGTTTATTTGATGGACCATCAAAGGAGACACCTCAGCATTCTTATAGTTTCCTTACACTGAGGACACTTACGTTTATATACAAACCTGTCCACGGTCCAGCAATAACTCCACCGCTTTATTAGCTCCTCCTCTCTTGAAAATATAGGTGGGCAAAGGAGGTGGCAGGGGCGTGGCCAGGATTTCGAAAAGGGGGGGGGGGGGGGGGGGGGGGGGGGGGGGGGGATGGGGGGGGGGTGGGGGGGGGGGATGGGGGGGGGGGGGGGGGGGTGTTTGGGGGGGGGTGGGGGGGGGTGGGGGGGGCCCCCACTCAGGAAGTTTGGAATGGGGGGGGAGAGGTGCCAATTTTGGAAAAATGAAGAGAAAATAAATGTTTTTAAAATGACTTCTAACTGCCTCCAAACTTAAGTTTTGAGGTCAAAATGAATGTTTTAAGCAATAGAAAGCTCCAAAATGAAAAAGGTTTTTTTGAGCTTTTTCAAAAATTACCGTATTCTTCAAAATCGAAAAAGATAGAGAAGAGGAAAGTGCCCCGAAAAAAAAAAAAACAAATGGGGGGTATTTTGCGTTTTTCTGTATTTTAACCCCTATTTTTGGGCTTTCCCCCCCCCTCCGGACCAACTTGCCCATGTATGGGTTTGTACTCCAAATTTTCAAAATACCATAAAAAGACATTAAAAAGGGTAATTTTTTTGCGCTTCGCGCTAAGTGATTCCTTTTGCTGTTATTTGCATTGTTTTTTAAGTTAAACTTAAAAAATTTTCGGTTTAAAAAGGTAGAACCTTAAAAATCGTGCGACAGCACGAAAAATTTTTTTAAAAAATTGTCTTTGAAATTCATTAAAAATCACCTAAAAGTTGTAAAAAGATATATAAATGTCAAGCGCTGAGCAGAGCAAAGCGCGAGAAAATTTTTTATAATTTTT
>JASAMX010003856.1:0-16006 GCA_030248175.1 Microlaimidae sp. YZB2_3 | reverse complement strand
ACAGGTGTTTAAAACGTTAATAAAAGGTTAATAATGTTTGATTAATGTTTGTTTAATAATAGGAGAAAAAAATGAAGTATATGACATAAACAAGGTAGAACAATTTTTTTAGTCTTTTTATAACGCTTAAAAATTTTTTCAAAAATTTTTTTAAAAATTCGCCGGGAGGCGAATTTGGGGGGTGTCCCCGAGTACCCCAAATTTAAGGGGGGGGGGGGTGTCAGCAAAATCCAAAATTTTGAGGGTATAATTCCCCCACCCCCCCTGCCCACCTATGTCCACCCCCTTGCATGCCTCCAAATTTTAAGCCCTTCTCCTTCAGAAAAATTATGGACCCCTTCCTCTCAATTTTTTTATTTTAAAACAACCACCACCCTGGACCCCCCTGACTTTTTAGGGGGGGAGGGTCGACCCGGGTGCGAGATTTCAAATTGAAGTGGGGGGGGAGGGTTCAATTTTTGAACAAAGTTTTTTAAATCAATAATTTAAGAGTTTTTAGGTCTAAATATTGAGTTTTATATACTAAAACAGCCTATTTACGCCTAAAAAGTGTATTTAAACACAGCTTTTTCTACTAAAAAACCGTGTTTTTGACAGTAAATAAAAAGTTATACTTGTAAATTGGTCGGGAGGGGGGTCAGGCCGGAACGCTCTCGAGCTTTGATAGGAGGGGGGCCCTGGATTTTTTCTAGGGGGGTCCGAAATTCTGGGTCTAGGGGGGACCATACATGGGCAAATTGGTCCGGAGTGGGGAAGGGGTTAAATCGCAAATTAGGGGGGGATTAAAATCCGAAAAACACAAAATACCCTTATCGTTTTTTTTTCTGGAGTGCATTTTGCCCATTTCGTTTTTCGATTTTGAAGAAAAAATAGGTAAAAAACGCTAATTTTAAGTCAAAAAGCCTTTTTTATTCATTTTTGAGCTTTTTACTGTTTAAAACATTCATTTTGACCTCAAAACTTAAGTTTGGAGGGAGTTAAAAGTCATTTTAAAGACATTTTTTTCTTCATTTTTCCAAAATTGGGGGGGGGGGGTTAACTTTTTCTCCCCCCCCACTTCTGAGTGGAGGGGGTTAAAACGTAAACCCCCTTCTCAGAATTTAGGGGGGCGGTTAACCTCCCGACCCCCCCCCCTTCTGTGCCCATGTATGGTGTCTGCTATAATCGGGATTTTTGTGGGGGGTATAACCCCCCTAAGCCCCCTGGCCCTGCCTACCTATGTCCCTCCCCCCTCCCGATCAATTTATAGTTATAAGTTATAATTTTTTATTTATGGTCAAAAACACGGTTTTTTTAGTAAAAAACAGTGTTTAAATACACTTTTTAGGCCTAAATAGGCTGTTTTAGTACATGGGCGTAGCCACAATTTCGGAAAGGAGGGGGTCCAACCCTGAACAAAATTTCCGAAAGGGGGGGTCCAAATCCTAAACATTATAAAAGGGCTAAAAACTTTTCCGCGCTTCGCGCGGAGTGTTTATTGCCTTCTTTATGTCCTATACTTCATTATTTTCCTATTATTCAATAAAAATAAGTCCATAAAACAAAGAAAAATTTTTTTTCAAACAATTCGATACCTTAAACTTTTTGATTTCAAAAACATTAAAAACCTTAAAGTAAAAAAATAAAAATAAGTATATTGAACTACAACTAAGCAATGCAAAGTGCGAGAAAATGTTTTTAAAATTACTTCTCTTAACCTTTAAATTTTTAATACCAATATATAACAATCTAAAGGGGGGTCCAGTGTGGTGGTATTAAGATTACAAAACAGTAACACAAATTTGGAAGTGGAGACCATACATGGGCACGGGGGGTTGGGGGGGGTTAACCCCCCAAATTCTGAGAAGGGGGGTTTAACCCCCCCCCCACTCAGAAGTGGGGGGGGGAGAAAAAGTTAACCCCCCAATTTTGGAAAAATGAAGAAAAAAAATGTCTTTTAAATGACTTCTAACTGCCTCCAAACTTAAATTTTGAGGTCAAAATGAGTGTTTTAAGCAATAAAAAGCTCAAAAATGCAATAAAAAGGGCTTTTTGACCTAAAATTAGCGTTTTTTTTTACCTATTTTTCCTTCAAAATCGAAAAACGATATGGGTAAAATGCACTCCAGAAAAAAAACGATATGGGTATTTTGCGTTTCTCGGATTTTAACCCCCCCTAATTTGGGGTTTAACGCCCCCCACTCCGGACCAACTTGCCCATGTATGGTGGAGACCAATTAAAACATTAAAAATCGGGTGGGTCCAGCGTGATCATACCAAGATTACAAAATAGAGTAATACAAACTTGGAAGTGGAGACTATATCATCAATCGAGCGCTGAGCGGAGCGAAGCGTGAGAAAATTTTTAAAAAAATGGCTGTTCTAGACCACCAAATTTTTATCCTTGGCGACCCAAAAGGAGGGGGTCTAACACCAAATTTTTCCCTTTGCCGACCCAAAAGGGGGGGTCTCTAGACCCCCCTGGCTACGCCCATGTTTTAGTATATAAAATTCAATATTAGATCTAAAAACACCCGGTCCACCCGGTGGGCCCCTCTGTCCCCCCCCCAAAAACACCTATGCCCCCATATGTGTTTTTTTTGGGGGGACAGAGACCCCCCTAGAGCCAAAATTTTGGACCACCCCCTTGAAAAAATCCAGGTGCCCCCCTCCCCCCAAAGCTCGAGATCGATCCGGCCTGACCCCCCTCTACCGAGGCTAACCCCTCTCCCCCCTCTCGTTCAATTTCGAAGTATATTTTTTATTTACTGTCAAAACACGGTTTTTTAGTTAAAAACAGTGTTTAAATACACTTTTTAGGCTTAAATAGGCGGTTTTAGTACATAAAATTCAATATTTGACCTACAAACACTTAAATTATTGAGTGAAAAAAATTTTGTTAAAAAATTGGACCCTCTAAATTTGAAATTTCGCATCCGGGGTCGACCCCCCCTAAGAAGCCAGGGGGGTCCGGACATACATAAGCAAGTTGGTCCGGAGTGGGGGGGGGGGTTAAAATCCGAGAAACGCAAAATACCCATATCGTTTTTTTTTCTGGAGTGCATTTTACCCATATCGTTTTTCGATTTTGAAGGAAAAATAGGTAAAAAACGCTAATTTTAGGTCAAAAAGCTCTTTTTATTGCATTTTTAAGCTTTTTACTGCTTAAAACATTCATTTTGACCTCAAAACTTAAGTTTGGAGGCAGTTAGAAGTGATTTTAAAGACATTTTTTTCTTCATTTTTCCAAAATTTGGGGGGGGGGTTAACTTTTTCTCTCCCCCCCACTTCTGAGTGGTGGGGGGGGGGTTAAACCCCGCTTTTCAGAATTGGGGGGGGAGTAACCCCCCCGTGCCCATGTATGGGTCCGGACCCCCCCTAAAAAATTTTCGCCTTCCACCCAGGGGTGGACCCCCCTTGCGGATCCGACCAAAAATACCTATGTATGCCCCTTCCCCGAAATTTTTTAACTACTGAACGGGATAATCAATTTGAAATCGAAAAACTAAGATAAATTGGTAATTTAAACTACCCGCGTAGCGAGGAAATTTTGGTTTTTTGACAATTAATGTGCTTTTTAAAGGCATTAGGAAAGTTTCTGTATTAAAATTAAAGGAAAAATTTTTTCTCTACCAAAATTTAAAAAACGTTAGGGTTCTCCCCTTACGAAAAAATCCGGCTTCGACGGATTTCGGTGGGGGGCGGCCGCCCCGCCCCCCCCCCTCGGGCACGCCACTGTCCATAGATGAACACGGTAAAAAAGCTAGGGGGAAGGGGGGTGTTAACCCCGGGTAAATGACATTTCAAAATCTAGGGGGAGGGGTTGAACCCCCTAGCTTTCTAGGGGGGGGGTCGACCCGGGGTGGAAGATTTTGAAACTTAGAAGGGGGTCAGGTGGGGTCCAATTTCCGAAGCAAAATTTTTTTAAGCCATTAGAGGTTTAATAATAGTTTTTTAATAAGATAAGCAGACCTGTGCACGGTTTGAAAATGCCCCCCCCCCCCGCTTTATTGGATTATTTGCCCCCCTCCCGTTGTATTCCCCCCTCCGCGGAAAAATGAAAAAGTACTCAAAAATTATGACGCCATTTTTACCTATTATGACGCCATCATTGCAAAATTTTTGCAGTTTTTAGCCTATTTAAATGCATTTTAAGCTATTTTAGACCTATTTTTACCTTTTTTCGCTTTTTTTGTCCCTTTTTTCCCTTTTCCTTTCTTTTTCTCTTTTTTTTCTCCTTTTGTTCTCTTTTTCCCCCCTGCTTGCCCCCCCCCGTTTAAACCCGGGGGGGCAATTTTTATAAGATAATACTACATTTTATTGAATAAAAAGCTATATTCTGGTATAAAAAGGGAGTAAAAACATGAATTTGTGTTAAAAATACACGTTTTTGGAAGAAAAATTAGTGTAAAAAATGCTTAAAATTTTCTCGAGAGGGGGGGGGGGGTTCGATTTCAAAATCTAGAGGGAGGTCAGGGGTAAAAAATTCGAAAATTTGGGGGGAGGGCCCCCCTGGATTTTTTTCTGGGGGGGGGGGGCAAAATTTTGAGGATAGGAGGGGGGTGGACCCCACCCAACCTCCTCTTGTTCATCTATGGACCCCTCTAGAATTCTAGAACTTAAAATCAAAATTTTTGGGACCCCCTCAAATTTCGGCGGTCGGGTATACCCCCTCTCAAAAAAAGGCTGCCCACCTATGAGTCTGACCCATACATGGGCAAGTTGGTCCGAAGTGGGGGGGGTTAAACCCCAAATTAGGGGGGGGGGGGTTAAAATCCGAGAAACGCAAAATACCCATATCGTTTTTTTTTCTGGAGTGTATTTTACCCATATCGTTTTTCGATTTTGAAGGAAAATAGGTAAAAAACGCTAATTTTAGGTCAAAAAGCCCTTTTTATTGCATTTTTGAGCTTTTTATTGCTTAAAACATTCATTTTGACCTCAAAACTTAAGTTTGGAGGCAGTTAGAAGTCATTTTAAAGACATTTTTTTCTTCATTTTTACAAAATGGGGGGGTTAACCTTTTCTCCTTCCCCACTTCTGAGTGGGCGGATCAAACCCCCCTTCTCAGAATTGGGGGGTTTAACCCCCGCAAACCCCCCCTTCCTCCGTGCCCATGTATGGTCTGACCCCCTCCCCCTCGGGAAAATTCTAGGTACTTTTATTATACTAAATTTTCTTCCAAAAACGTGAATTTTTTACGCACATTCATGTTTATACACCGCCTTAATTTATACCAGAGTATCGCTTTTTATTCAATAAAATGTAGTATTATCCTATGAAAAGAACAATTATTAAAGTTATTATATGGTTTAAAACTGTTTTGCGTTGGACACCGGACCCCACCTGGACCTGACTCTCTAGATTTTAAAATTTCGCACCCCGCGTCGGGTCGACCCCCCCTAAAAAGCTAGGGGGGAGGGTCCGGACGCCCTGGAATGGGACCCCCCTAGCACTCAAAATTTGATTTATCCCGGGTGACCACCCCCCCCAGCCAGGGACGGAACCAGGGGGGCGGCCGCCCCCCCTGAAATGGTCGCCAGATAGTAAAATTTAATTTAGGGGTTTTCGTTTAAACCCCCCCACTCCGGAACAAACTTGCCCATGTATGGTTTTCAGAGGCCAAAATTTTTCTAGCGCCTTGCTAATCGCTCGACGCCAAACTATAAAATAATTTTAATACCTCCAAAATCCAAAAATTTTTTTCTCTTCGCTTCGCTCAGCGGTCACTTTCTATAGTATACATACATATATTTCGATATTTATCTTGCCTAATGCTAATGTAATTTCAAAATAAGCAGACCTGTGCACGGTTTAAAAATGCCCCCCCCCCCCCCCGTCCCATCGCCCCCCCCCCCGGAAAAATGAAAAAGTACCCAAAAATTATGACGCCATTTTTTACCTATTATGACGCCATCATTGCGAAATTTTTGCAGTTTTTAGCCTAATTCAATGCAATTTAAGCTACTTTAGACCTATATTTTTACCTTATTTTCGCTTTTTTTTGTCCCTTTTCCCTTTTCCTTTCTTTTTGCTTCTTGGGAGTAAATTGTGGTACCAAAACTGTTTTATAGGTTGGCGCCGAGCGATTAGTGAGTTGCTAGAAAATTTTGAACTTTAAAATCCCCAAATTTTAATTATCTGGCGATCATTAGGGGGGGGGGCTCCCTCCTGCCCCCCTGGTTACGTCCTTGAACGGCAGTAAAGAAGCCGTACTCCGGCTATGAGGACGGACATGAATTAGAATAATATCTTGTAATTTTTAGTTATATTTAATAATTTGACTATTTTATTTTATTGGTTATTTTATTTCATATTATTATTTATAGGTGTGGCCGGTATTTTTGCCCTTTACATGATCTTTGGTTATTTTAAAGAACTTGTATGTAACGCTATTGGATTTCTCTACCCGGCTTATATTTCGTAAGTCGCATTAAGACAAAAGTTTTTGTGTATTTTTAAAAACTAAACTAATTATAATGTTATTTCTAATTTGGACAACGTGCATCGCATAAGTGCAATGTTGGTGCGAAAAGGGACGAAGTTAATTACCGAAAAATCTGAGCCTTTTACATAAAAAAGGAGAATTAAGAATAAAATTGCGAACAACGTACGTATTTTGTTTTTTAAATTTCGCTCAGTAGGGTGGGTGCTTCAGCATCAGCTTGATGTTTGGAGGATTGAACCATAGATGTTCAAATTAGTCTAGAGTGGGGGGGGAGGTAAAATCTGAAAAATGCATTTTACCCGTATCGTGTTTTTTTCTTTTGTGCATTTTACCCATTTCGTTTTTGTATTTTAAAGGAAAAATTGATAAAAACGCTAATTTTAGGTCACAACGCCCTTTTTATTGCATTTTTAAGTTTTTTATTACTTAAAACTTTTATTTTGACTTCAAAACTTATGTTTGAAGGCAGTTAAAAGTCATTTTAAAGACATTTTTTCTTCATTTTTCCAAAATTGGGGGGGATAACCATAGGTGTTCAGTCTTTTGGATTTTGGAAGGGTACACCTGACCCCCGAAATTGGGGGGTGTCCTAAAATGTTTTTGAGGGTATACCTCAAATACCGCATTTTTAGCGTTTTTTAGTACTGGGATCTCCAAATTTTAGGGGCAATGTCAAGGGGTACCTCCAAATCTTAGGGGGGGGGGTGTTGGCTGTAAGCATGATTTTTAGGGTGGTGTAACTCCCCTGCCCACCCGTGGCGGAGAACCTTTTTCCCCCACTTCTGAGTGGAGTGGGGGGGAGTGGTTAAACCCTCATCTCAGAATTTTGGGGGGGGTACTCCGCCCCCCACCTACCCGCCCGTGCCTATTTATGGATTGAACCAATCATCAAAACTGGTCTCCGATACCAGTATGTATGCCTACCTATCAATTGATAATAAAAAATATTCATTTTTTATCTAACCGACGGTTAAATTAGGATAAAGAGTTTTCAAAAAAAGTTCGGAAAAGGGCACTCCTTGTCGGATTATGATTACCCCATCTAGTTAGATTATGGCTAATGGTTTAAGCAAGGAGAGGTTGGGCCTGTAAGTATACCAAAAAAATTTTGGTACGGGTATCCCCGAATGTCTTATTTTTTTGTGCTGAAATGTACCCCCCACCCCCTAATAACACCCTTTCCAACGCCCCTGCCCACCTTTCATAGCCTGTACAATAAACATTTTTATCTTATATATGCTAACGGGGTAAGGGGGAGAAGTAAAAGTAAAGCAAATTTTTGTTGAATAACTTTTTTATATAAGCTTCCATTGATGATTCCAAAAAAATAGCCAGATTGTAGAAACCCAACCGGGTGTTTCTACAATTGACCCGCAAAATGCAAAAAAAACATTTAGTTCCATAATACACAGAGTTTCATTTTGTATTAAGCAAAAAGTATATACTTCACATCAAAAGTTGGGGCAATTTTTTTGAAACGAAAAACGGGGGGGCAAGCAGGGGAGAAAGAGAAAAAAAGATAAAAAAGGGACAAAACAGATAAAATTTAAGTAAAAATAGGTCTAAAATGGCTAAAAAAAACATTGAAATAGGCTAAAAACTGTAAAAATTTTGTGATTTTGGCGTCATAATAGGTCAAAACTGGCGCCATAATTTTTGGGTACTTTTTCATTTTTCAGCGAGAGGGGCAATAAAACGGGGGGGGGGGGGGTGGCACAGCCACTAATATACCGGAGAAGGGGGGCATTTTTAAACCGTGCACAGGTTGGTTGATTTACCTTCCTCCTCACTACTAAAAGTTCCAGCCGCCTATAACAATGGCCTCGTTAATTTTTTCCATATAGGTATTAGTATTAGATACCCTAAAAAACATAAAGAAACTGCTCTTCTGGTTTGTTTTACAGCGTAGGTGTATCCAGGGTGTGTGAAAAGTCTCTAAATGGTGGCACTGCCAATGTCTGCTAATAGTAATGTAATATAATTTTTTATTAAAAACATGTTTTTATCGCTAAAAACATTAGATAATACATTATTAGGCCAAAACATTGTTTTATACAGCTTTATCTGCGTTAATACCAGCTTGTTTTAACCTTTTCAAAAAAATCGCCACCGCTAAAATTTTTTTTGTACTGAAGTTCGTTCCGTCCCCTCAGCCCAAATAAAACTCACAGCACGGACCCATTAGATTGAATTTTATGCAGTGCAAGATTCAATATTTAAACTGATGTTTATCGTTTACTTTTAGGATAAAGGCAATCGAGACTGCAGATAAGGTAATTTTTTACCCTTTAAATGTTTTTGTTGCCTTTATATTTTTCACTCTCTCAATCTAAATATAACCCAGGTGTAAACGAAACACTGTTTTTTTTGTTAGTTTAAATTTTTGCGAAGTTAATTGTTGGAGTCATACATGGCCAACTTGGTCTGAAATGAGGGGGTTTAGGGGGGAGGAGTACTAAAATTAAAGGGGGGCCCTTTCCCACTTCTGAGTGGCTTAGTGCATAGATAAAAATGGAGGCTTCTCCAGAAAATTTTCTGTACTTGTTTTATACTAAATTATCTTTTAGATTTAAAGATTATAACCCCCCGTTAGCCCACCCTCTTCTTACTAGAATTGATGGGATTAACCCCCCTTGTTCTCATTTATGGCTGGAATCATAGGTGAGAACGGTCGGGGAAGCTAGGGGGGTGGTTACCCGGGGTAAATCGAATTTTGAATTCTAGGAGGGGTCCCAGGGGGGTCCGGACCTCCTATCTTTTTAGGGGGGGGGGTTCACCCAAAGTGCGAAGTTTTGAAATCTAGAGGGGGTCAGGTGGTGTCCGGTGTTTAATGCAAAACAGTTTTAAACAATAATAGCTTTAATAATTGTTCTTTTTATAGGATAATACTTCATTTTATTGAATTAAAACCTATATTCTGGTGTAACAAAGCATAAATATGTGATGAAAATTCACGTTTTTGTAAGAAAATTTAGTATAAAAAAGTACTTAAAAATTTCCCGAGGGGGGAGGGAAGGTGGAGGGTCCGATTTCAAATTCTAGAGGGGGGTCAGGGTTAATAATTCGGAAATTTGGGGGGGGGGCTAGATTTTCGTCTAGGGGGGGTCCCAAAATTTCGAGGCTATGGGCATACATGGGCAAGTTGGTCCGGAGTGGGGGGGGGGGGGGTTAAAATCCGAGAAACGCAAAATACCCATATCGTTTTTTTTCTGGAGTGCATTTTACCCATATCGTTTTTCGATTTTGAAGGAAAAATAGGTAAAAAACGCTAATTTTAGGTCAAAAAGCCGTTTTTATTGCATTTTTGAGCTTTTTACTGCTTAAAACATTCATTTTGACCTCAAAACTTAAGTTTGGAGGCAGTTAGAAGTCATTTTAAAGACATTTTTTTTCTTCATTTTTCCAAAATTGGGGGGGGGGGTTAACTTTTTCTCCCCCCCCCACTTGAGTGGGGGGGGTTAAACCCCCCTTCAAAGAATTGGGGGGGGGGGGGGTTAACCCCCCCAACCCCCCCCCCGTGCCCATGTATGGCTAGGGGGCGGTGGACCCCACCCTGACTCCCCCTTTCTCACCTATAGCTGGAATTAGGGTCTGTTCAATACGGTGTGCAGAAGCAAAGGGAAGTACGAGAGACAGGGTAGGATAAAATCAAACAATCAACAGTCTGTCGTTGAAGTTTGTGATGCCTTTCACGATCTGTAAAAAGTCTAAAAAGAAGCTTCCCTTCCTATTTTTTCTTGATTTTAATACTCTAATACCCTGAAGTAAAAGGTTAAACCCCGTTTTACAGAGGGGATTAAAATCCAAGCAACGCATTGTTATTACATCATTGTTTTTTCTTTTGAGTTTATTTTGCCAATCGTTTTTTGATTTGAAGAAACGACGTAAATAATTTTTCTGATTTTTAATGCTTAACACACTCGTTTTGACTTCAATTTTTTTAGGCTGGATGTAATTCAAATTTTATTAAAGACCTTTTTTTCTTTAATTTTCCAAAATTATGAGGAGTTGAGTTACCCCTTTTATCCAATTCCCACCCCCTCCCGTGCCCATGTGTGGCGACCCAAAGTAGAAGAAGCGAAAATAACCAGGCACTAAAAACTTTTGACAGCCAAATATATTAAAAAATTTGGCCGACACTGGAATTGAATTCGTAACCTCCAGGGTCGACTCTGGCCTGCTATCCAGTACACCATAGGCCGGACAAAAAAAGGGGAAAGATAAACGCCTTCTTTAAGGCTTGTACTTTGAGTCTTCACGGAAGAAACACATACGCCGTCCATATGTGTCAGTGTCACACCTTCCCACCAAAAGCTGCTCTCAGCCTCTTCGATTCAATCCGCATACCTCCACCAGCTCCAACAAGCAGGTCTATCTTACGTAGAACGGGGGAGGACATTGGTATACATACCTGCATGTGTGTATCCACCAAATATGTGACACAAAAAATTGGGCTGTCACTGTGACAACCCAATTTATTGAAAATTTTGGCCGATACAGGAATTAAACCAAGCGTGCTATTTATTACACCATAGACCGGACAAGCATGGCTGAACAAGGAGGGGGGTAAAGTGGGGTCCACACCACCCCCCTAGCCTCGAAATTTCGCCCCCTCCCCCCTAGAAAAAATCCAAGGCCCCCCTCCCCCCAAATTTTCGAATTTTTTACCCCTGACCCCCCTCTAGATTTTGAAATCTAACCCCCTCCCCTCGAGAAAATTTTAGTACTTTTTTTATACTAATTTTCGTCCAAAAACGTAAATTTTTAACACAAATTCATGTTTTTACACCCTTTTTATACCGGAATATAGCTTTTTATTCAATAAAATGTAGTATTATCTTATAAAAAATATTATTAAAACTTAAATGGTTTAAAAGTATTTTGCTTCGAACACTGGACCCCACCTGATTCCCCTGTAGGTTTCAAAATCTCACACCTCGGGACGACCCCCCCCCCTAGAAAGCTAGGGAGCGGTTCGACCCTCCTAGCACAGGACCCTCCCTCCTAGATTTTGAAATGTCATTTACCCGGGGTAAAAAACTTAAATTTATTTTAATAATAAACTTAATTAAAAATAAAATGTCGTTTTGTTAAAAAAGCGACCTTACTGTTTCCACCTTTGATTTCAAGCTGGTGGATCTGAGGTCGAATCAAGCCCCCTAAAACCCCCTCGGCGCGGAGGGTCTGTATTTCTCCCGGCCTTTAAAGAGTTATTTACTCGCGGTACCAAGTACCCCCTCCCGAGCGACCGACCCCCACCGTGTATACCTTTAAATTAAATGATTAATATAGTGTTCAGTTTCTAGTTAGCCGAAATTATAAAATGTCTTGAAGTGATTATGATTATAAAAATTTAATTCAACTCGAACGAAGGTGATGCTGATAAATACTGTTTTAGCTTTTTACCGATGTTTTTCGTATAAAGCAAGTCTTTCGATGCCGACAGGCGCACAATTTTCAAAAAAACGCTAAGAAGTGTTTTTAATACTTTATGTCTATACTTTTTTGGCAAAAGTTGACAAAGAAAATACAATGTTAAGTTTAACATTAATCTGACTGACGCGTAAAGACAGCGGCGTCGAAATGGAATGCGCTAGGGTAGGATAGCCGTTTTAAACTGTGTTAAGGAATTTTTTTCGTTCATTCGTCATTCGAAGATAGATAATGTAAAAGCGGTTTTTTAAGGGGCTTAGTGTTAAATTCATTTTTGTTGTCTTTTGCGAACGGCCAGAGTTTCGTTCAACCCTGGTAATTTCCATCCGGCACTCTCCTCGCCTTGCTCACCCCCTCTTCCCACTCTCGGAGGAGATCAGCAACCGCTGCGGGGTTTGCCCTCTTCACATGCCTTCACATGTCTTCACATGCCTAAATTCATTCTACAGCTAATTCATCGAAGGTATATGTATTTAAAAAAAATAAACCTAAGTTTTACGGTGGACCAGTATTTTTATCAATAAAACGTTGTAAAATGGAATAAACAATTTTTGACGTATATTTACTCCTTGTAATTTGTAAAATACATATTTTTCGAAGAGTAATAAAACTGCAATAAACAAATAAAGTGAGGGTGAACTGCACTTTTAAGACAAGCAATATAGTAAGCAAAAAGCAAAATTTTCTCCCGTATTTTAAGCTCCCTCCGTGGTCACTAACTCACTACTACTCCTCTTCTTTCAAGAGACATAACGACGTTACGTATAAAAAATACAGGTAGCCTAGCCTAAAAAAATTAGAAGTATCTGTGTAGAGAAAAGAAAAAAATTCGGCCGCCGAAAACAAAAAAAATATAATATAATATTATAAAATAAGATGTGTTAAAAATCCACATACGCAGACATCCGCATTTTTTTAAACTTTCATTCGCAGATTTTTATTGCTTTTACTTTAATAACAATGTTCTGATTGTTTAGAAATTTCTACCGCCCTTCAGAAGAAAATTTTGACATTAAGTTTTGCCAAAACAACGGCAGCGGTGAATTTTTAGTATTAAGATCATCCACCACAAGACAACCACCCAGACCTGTGCTCTGCCCCCCCGGGGTTTTATTGGGAGAGGGAAATTCCAAAACGGGGAGGGGGCACGGGAGGCAATAAAACGGGAGGGGGCAAACAGAGGAGAAAGAAGAAAAAAAGGGACAAAAAAAGGAAAATAAGGTAAAAATAGGTCTAAAATGGCTTAAAATATATTGAAATAGGCTAAAAACTGCAAAAACTTTGTAATGATGGCGTCATAATTTTTGGGTACTTTTTCATTTTTCCTCGGGTGGGGGGGGGGGGCAAATCCTCCAATAAAGCGGGGGAGGGACATTTTCAGACTGTCACAGGTCTGCAACCCCTCCCACGTCCCACCTATTATCTTTACCTACAGCACAGGATCCTTATAAAATTTTCTATTTTTGTTTAGCGTGATGATACACAGTGGTTAACTTATTGGGTGGTTTTCGGTCTTTTCAATGTTGTGGAATTTGCTTCGGATTTTATCGTTGGATGGTTTCCCATTTATTGGCTTCTTAAGGTACCTAATAAAAAACATTTTAAACATTATGTTAGATATTTTTTAAACATATTTTAAAATATGCTTAGATTTAACAGAATTAATTTATATTTAGTAAAATCACTGTGGGGTGGGGAAGACTCGTTGTTTTTTTGTCTTCCAGATTTTGGAGTTTTGTCTTATAAAAATAAAGTTGTTTTGCCTTTTAAAAATAAATAAAATAAAGACTCGTTGTTTTTTTTTGAAGAATAAAGTCTACCAGGTAGGTTGAACGTTTGAAATCCAAGGGATATTTAAGGCAAAAACACATGGTTTAGCTTGCATTTTTAAAACAAATTATCGATGGCTTATAACTGAATAATAGGATGGTGGTAGGGTGAAATATTTTCGTACACTGGTGTTAGACAACAAAAACAAAAAAATCGTAAAAATACTGAATACATTGTTGTTGTTGTTATAGTTTTTTGTCACCAAAGTTCATTCCATAAAATTCGAGGAGAGTTCCGCAGAAATATTAATAAAATTAAATTGACCTTATGCAGACAGACCAGTTAAATTCTGGCCATGCCATCTTCCTCGTATTTGCAAAAACAAAAAAAGTATATACCTAATAATATTGTTCCATTTTAACCTATTTTCGCACATTTTTAGCAATTTTTACCAATTTTTGCAAAATTTAAGCCATTCTTCACCTATTTTTACTTAAAGTTCACTTTTTGCTCTTGTTTTAGTTTTTTTGAGCATACCAATTTTTTAACCGTATTTCCTGCCGCCCATTTTGAAAATTCCACCGACTCGAAAAATTCCATTTCGAAAATTTACAGACCTGCGCACAGTCTGGAAATTCTCCCCGGAATATTAGTGGCTATGCCCCCTCCCCTTCCTTTTTTTTGCCCCCACCCGCTCAAATATTAAAAAGTACCCAAAAATTTTGGCGCCATTTCTTACTTATTATGACGCCATAATCGCGTAATTTTTGCAATTTTGAGCCTGTTTCAATGCATTTTAAGCCATTTTAAACCCTAGAGTTTAAACCCTAGACGCTAGACTAAACCCGCTAGACTTTTAAGCCCTTAGCCTCAAAATTTTGGCCCCCCCCCCTAGAAAAAAATCCAGGGGAAGTGGCCCTCCCCCCCCAAATTTTTCAATTTTTTACCACTGACCCCACTCTAGATTTCGAAATCTGACCCCCCCTCCCCTCTCGAGAAAATTTTAAGTACTTTTTTTATACTACATTTTCTTCCAAAAACGTGAATTTTTAACACAAATTCATTTCATTTCAAATCCGTTTCGTTATAAGAAAAGTATTTTAGTAAAAGTTTTTTAAAGATGAAAAATTTGTGACAAAATTGTTTGTTTTGTTTTTTTTAACTTTTATGTTTTAAAATTTTTCCGCGGAAATAATCTTCAAAAGAAAATAATACTGAAGAAATATTGCCGCGGAAATTATTGTTGAGGAAATCTTTACCAGACACCCTTTGTTTTGTATGCTACCGTACCTATAGATAAAATTTCATTATTAACTTATAACGCATTTCAGTGCGGTTTCATGTTGTACTTGTATCTGCCGATGACCCGAGGGGCGGAGAAGTTGTACGTCCGATTCGTTCGCCCATTCGTCCAGAAACACCAGCAGACTATCGACAGCAAGATCGGGGACTTTTACGGAAAGGCGAAAGAAGGTAGGTGACACAGTTAATAGAATTAGTGTCCGCCTGTTCGTTTGTGCTCTTGTGCAACGACAGAGAAAAAATATTTATTGTTTTTTTTTTGAGAGAGGTTGGTATCCGGGGTACTCCAAAATATTAAAGAAGTGTCAATAATTTCGGGATTATTGGCATAGGTGAGAAAGGGGGGGCAGGGTGGGGTCCACCCCCATAGCCTCGAAATTTTGGAGGGCCCCCCTAGACGAAAATCTAGGGGGGCCCCTCCCCACAAATTTCCAAATTTTTTACCCCTGACCCTGACCCCCCTCTAGATTTTGAAATCTGACCCCCCCCTCCCCCCTCGGGAAAATTTTAGGTACCTTTTTTATACTAAATTTTCTTCCAAAAACGTGAATTTTCATCACATATTCATGCTTTTACGCCCTTTTTCATACGTTAAGTGTAGTATTATCTCATAAAAAGGACAATTATTAAAGTTATTATGGTTTAAAACTTTTGTTTTGGACACCGGACCCCACCTGACCCCCCCCCCTCTTATAAAAAGAACAATTATTAAAGTTATTATCGTTTAAAACTGTTTTGTTTTGGACACCGGACCCCACCTGACCCCGCTTTAGATTTCAAAATTTTGCACCCCGAGTCGACCCCCCTAGAAAGCTAGGGGGGTTCGGACCCCCCTGGGACCCTTCTTCTAGAATTCAAAATTCGATTTACCCCGGGTCCCCACCCCCCCTAGCTTCCCGGACCGTGCTCACCTATGATTATTGGCATAGATGAACACGGTCAAAATGTAATATTATCCTATAAAAACAACAATATTATTAAAGTTATTATGGGTTAAAACTGTTTTGCTTTGGACACCGGACCCCACCTGACCCCCCTCTAGATTTCAAAATTTCGCACCCCGGGTCGACACCC
>JASAMX010003855.1:0-11499 GCA_030248175.1 Microlaimidae sp. YZB2_3 | reverse complement strand
AGGGGGATTTCGGAAGGTGGTTCCAAAGGAGGGGCCCACAAGGGGTCTGGGGGGCGGAAACCCCAGAGACGGGGGGTGTGGGGGGGCACGAGCCCCCCAGTGGTGTCAAGGGGCAGAGCCTTTTGTCAGGGGGGTTGGGGGGCAGAATGGCCTCCAGGGTGGAAAATTTTTTAATTTTAAGCTTTTAAAAGGCATCAGGAAACCTAAATTTAAAGTACTGAATCTTTATTTATTTTCAGTTGTTTTTTTAAATAAATACAACAAAATAAAATAGTTTTAGGTATTTTATTACTTATTTTAATAAAAAGAACAAAAGTTTTCTTTTTCTATACCAAAAAAGTGGTTGAATCGTGACTTCCCGCTCTCTGATACTGCCGCTTTAATGCTAATATTATTACACACAAAACAAAAATACAATATTTTTAGACTCACTGCACTAATGTTTTGAATTATAAATATTTCCTTTTTTATAAATAAGAGCTTTTATGAACCTAAATCACTTTAAATAATGCATTTTAGATAGTTTTAATACATTACAGAGTGATTTGGAAAAAAAAATCTTTTTCTAAATTTCTAAAAAAACTTAAAGGGGGGACCCTTACTAAATTTTTTGCCTTCCCAAGATGGCCAGCGATTCTACCCACCCCCCTGGCTACGGACTTGGTGCCCAAAAAATTGGAGATGCTAATAATAACTAGTATGAGTATGTTTAACAGTATTTTAACAGTTTTAGTATGGAAAACCAAAAGAGGAATTGGATTTATCAAGCAGCTTTCAAAGAGGTTGGGGTTTTCTTCAATCAACTGAGTATGGTGGTATTTTTTTTGGGGAACATCTATAAAAGAAGATTTTGGTGGGACTTTAGAATCTAACACAGAGCCTTCAAATTGGAGATGAAGTGGAATATGTTGCATGGAATCGACCGAATTCAGGTAGAAATTCATTTTGGATGTTAAAGAGTAGGGTTTATCATATTAAACTTGAAAACCCATATTTTATGTTAGAAATTGCAGTGGCATAGACAGCCCGCCCCCTCTCCCCTCAAAAAATCCAGCAAAAATGTATTTATTTAGCGAAGCAACTGTTTCAGAGGTAGTTATAACTTTCTTTTAATTTTTAATTTAGATAGTATTGTACCACTTAATACTTAGCTAAGGCATATGCCTTTGCCTTGAGATATAATGGAATAACTAGTAATATTTTTTTAAAACCTATATTATGTGATATATAGGTTTGATAATGGCTGTTTTTCAAACCCCTTAACAATTTAATTCTTGGGTTGTCCTCCGCCCCTCCCCCTTTTTGGCAAAGCGTGGATTTTTTAGAGCCTAGTGCCATCACAACTCTCATTGTATTAATGTTTCAGAAATATGATGCCTTATAAATATGAGTTGTAAGTAGTAACACCGATGAGCGCATGGTGTAAAGGAGCACATCAGTAAATTGAGGATAAGGAGACCGACAGATTTGAGTCCTGGAGTTGCTTATTTTGCAGCCTCAAAATGCTAAAGTAGCAAAATTAGTTTTGCATTTCTTTTTTCCAAAACTCGATTTATTTGGTTTCATTTTTGGCTAACCTCACATTTGGTTAGTGATAGACGCTCCATAGGTCACCGATGGAGGGTGGTAGGGGAGTGCGCATCCCTACAGCCTCTGAGACTCCTATCCCCCTTTTCAAGGCCCATTTTTGACCCCTCCCCACCCCCCCTAATTTCTACCCCTCAACCCCTCAACCATATCGACGCAAACTCCCCTACCCAGGATTGGGACTGGCCCCCCACCACTCCATCTCCAATCTTATATTTTCTACTCTGAAGCTACATTGATGTCAATCCTACGCATTGACGTCAATGTAGCTTGGGGATAAAAATATAAACTGTTAGGGGGGTGTAGCCAGGTTGGAGATGAGTGGTAGGGGGGGGGTTACCAATTCCCAAAAAATCCCTTTAGTAGGGGGGGGTTTGCCCAGTCTGGATATGGTTGATGGGGGAGGTGTCGAAAATGGGCCTTAGGGGGGAGTCAGGGGTTCAAGGGGTCAAAGGGGGGGAGGGGTCAAAAATGGACCTTAGGGGGGATAGGTCTCAGAGGCTGTAGGGGGGGGGGTGCCACTCCCCTACCACCCCTCCATCGGTGACCTATGGACGTCTATCACTAACCAAATGTGAGGTCCAGAAATATGAGACCAAATAAATCGAGTTTTTGAAAAAAAGAATGCAAAACAATTTTGCTATTTTTAGCTTTTTGACTGCAAAATAAGCAATACAGGAGTCGAACCTGTAATCTCCTCAGTACCTCATTGACTGATGTGCTGCATTACACCATCGCTCATCAGTGTTACATTACAACTCATATTTATAAGGCATCATATTTCTGAAACATTAACACAATGGGAGTTGTGACAATAGGAATCCTATACAAAATGCCACGCTTTGCCAAAAAAAAGGGGGGGTGGAAAGAGGCGGACAACCCCAAGGATAAAACTTGTTGTTAAGGGGTTTAAAACAGCCATTATCAAACCTATATATCACATAATATAAGTTTTAAAATGTATATAGTATTGCCATTATATATCTAAGGCAAAGGCATATGCCTTAGCTAAGTATTAAGTGGTACAATCTATCTAAATTAAAAAACTAAAAGAAATTATCACTTCCCCTGAAGCGGCTTTGCTTCGCTAAATAAATACATTTTTGCTGGATTTTTTGAGGGGAGAGGGGGCGGCTGTCTATGCCACTGCAATTTCTAACATAAAATATGGGTTTCAAGTTTAATATGGTGAACCTACTCTTTAACATCCAAAATGAATTTCTACCTGAATTAGGTGGATTCCATGCAACATATTCCACTTCATCTCCAATTTGAAGGCTCTGTGTTAGATTGTAAAGTCCACCAAAATCTTCTTTTATAGATGTTCCCGCAAAAAAAATACCACCATACTCATTTGATTGAAGAAAACCCCAACCTCTTGAAAGCTGCTTGATAAATCCAATTCCTCTTACAGTTTTCCATACTAAAAAAACTGTTAAAATACTGTTAAACATACTAATACTAGTTATTATTAGCATACCAATTTTTTGGGCACCAAGTCCGTAGCCAGGGGGGGGGGATTGGGGGGATTAATCCCCCCCTCAAATTCTGGGAAGGCAAAAAATTTCGTAAGGGTCCCCCCTCTGGTTTTTTTAAAAATTTAGAATAAAATTTTTTTTTCCAAATCACTCTGTAATGTATTAAAACTATCTAAATGCATTATTTAAAGTGATTTAGGTTCATAAAAGATCTTATTTATAAAAAAGGAATTATTTATAATTCAAAACATTAGTGCAGTGAGTCTAAAAATATTGTATTTTTGTTTTGTGTGATAATATTAGCATAAAAGCGGCAGTATCAAAGAGCGGGAAGTCACGATTCAACCACTTTTTTGGTATAAAAAAAAAAAAAAGAAAACGTTTTTTCTTTTTTATTAAAATAGTAATAAAATACCTAAAACTGTTTTATTTTGTTGTATTTATTTAAAAAAACAACTGAAAATAAATAAAGATTCAGTACTTAAATTTATGTTTCCTGATGCCTTTTAAAACCTTAAAATTAAAAAAATTTCCACCCCGGAGGGAATTCTGCCCCCCGTACCCCCTGACAAATGGCTCTGCCCCTTGACCCCGCTGGGGGGCTCCCGCCCCCAGACCCCCCTTTCTGGGGACGGTCTCGCCCCCAGACCCCCCTTGTGGGCCCCTAGTTTGGACCCACCTTCCGAAAAATCCCCCCCTCAATTCAAATCCTGGCTACGGCCCTGGGCACCATAGGTGTCCAACCAGCCTGGACCGCCCCCCCTGAGGGTGGGTCCAGGGTACCCCTCCCCTATAGCGCCCATTTTGGACCCTCCCCCCCTAAAATCCCGGTCCAGGCCAACCCCCCCTGAAGGCGGTTTTTGACTCTCCCCCCCCCTAACAGCTGTTCCACCCCCCTATCTACTTCTATAGATTTACATATAACAGAATAGACATATTTACATAAGCTAACTACTGTAAACCATTTTAATGGCTACTACCTGGTTTTATGGCTATATATTCCTCATAAATATAACAATAATTTTAGTGTTCTATACAAATTTTTATAATTTATAATAAACCTTAGGTTTTTTACAAACTGGTTGGTATATTACATTAAAAATAAAAAAAATAAAATTCAGATGTTCATTTTAAAAACAAACCGTTTTTTTTTAAAATGAATGGTCCATTTTTTTTAAACGACCAGTCTGTTTTTTGCGCTGCCGTCATTCGTTAAACACTTGCCCGGCAAGTTGCCGCATGCAAAATAATGAAATGAAAACAAAATACAATGATTATTATTATTTATTATGTAACCGGAAAATAGAAGAAAGTTGGTCAAACTTTTACTGGAAGCAAAAAAAATCAACAAAAAGGTACCTCTTATAATATGTTAAAATTTTTAACAGTTTCCAAAAGTTTTTTTGGCAGGTCCAGGCTATTCCCCTCCCCCTAAGTACCCCAGTCCAGGCTTTCCCCCCTAAGGACCCTTCAGTCCAGGCTACCCCGGGGTCAAATTTTTTCGAAAATTTGGTCCAGGCTGACCCCCCTCCTAGGCCTACAAAATGGTAAAAAATGGGCTGACCCCGGGGTCAGACCGCCCCCTAGCCGTCAGGGGTCGCACACCTATGTTGGGCACCAACCTAAATCAATGTATTTATGTACTTAAAAAATTTTTGATTGTCATTTTTTGTTGTTGTATTGTCTTAAACTTTTCTCCCCTAAGCTGAGTATGCAAAAAGCAGATGCAAAGACAAGCCAGGAGGAAACAAAAACAATTTCATGCTTTTAGTAAAAACTTTTCATCCAACATAACAAAATAACAATGTTGGGAATCTTTACCTTAAAGTTTTTACTGCAAGCAGTGTTCACCCATTCAAAGGACTTTATTAAAGAATTTATGTAAATTGCCTAATATTTATTTTTTTACTGTTGTATGTGAAAGCATACATGTTCCTGCAAGCATAGGTGGGCAGCCCCCCAGATTTTGGGGGGTATACAAGACCCCCAAAATTTGGGGAGAGGGTGTGTGCATGTGCCCCAAAAATATTTTTTGGGGTATACCTTAAATACCCTATTTTTAGTGTTTTTAGTACTGGGACCCTCCAAATTTTAGAGGGCTGTCCAGGGTGCCCCCAAATTTTAGAGGGGGGGGGGCGGTGTCAGCTATAATCAGATTTTTGGTGAAAATTTATCAACTCAAATTATATAAAGTATGAATCAGTTATTAATATAGTATATCTTACCTTTTACAGCATGGAATTTATATTCTTGGTCAACAGTAGTGGCTATGTAGTGTTTTGCTTCAATATAAACCAAATCATCTAGATGTAGATACTTTTTTAAATTGTTAATTTTCTTTTCAGCCACCATCTACAACAAAATTTATTAAAGATGCATAGGTATTCATGAAAAGAGCAGTGGCATTATACTAATAAATAAATAAATAAATAATTTTATTCGCTTAAAGCCGTACAACACTTAAGCATTTTTATCATAATGCACTTAAATAAGCGTGCCCTTTGTTAGTAATCATAATTTATTCTTAAAAAAGTAGTTGAAAATCATATTAAAAAATGATTCTTCATTAATTCAACTTGTTAGGTAATAAATAGACTGCCTTCCCCCCTAGGGTTAAATTGAGGGGGGTGAAATTCCAAAAAAGGAGGGTACAAGAAGCCATTTTTGAAACAGGGGGGACAGTAAAATGGGAGGCAGCAGGGGAGAAAGAAAAAAAGAAGAAAAAATAAGAAGAAAAAAGGGACAAAAAAGTGAAATTTAAGTAAAAATATGTCTAAAATTTCTTAAAATGTAGTGAAATAAACTAAAAACTGCAAAAAAGTCCAAGGATGGCATCATCATAGGTCAAAATGGCGCCATAACTTTTGAGTACTTTTTAATTTTTGGGCAGGAGGGGGGGGGCAATAAAATGGGTGTCCTGTCTGGAAAAAATACCTTCTGCAAAATATCTTCCAGAAAAAATATCTTCTTTCAGCAGTAAATTATTCAATATTATTAAAAACTTTTATTAAAGGTTTTTAAAAAAATTTTATGTCATTTTGGTTTGATTTTAAGGTTTCGCTTAGGCTTAGGTAAAAAAAAAAGTTTCCTGTAGTTGAGAATTTAAAAGTCTTTCAGAAGATATTTTTTCCGAAGATATTTTGCAGGTATTTTTTCCGGGCGACATAAAATGGGGGGCACAACCACTAATATTACAGGGGGGATTTCCAGACAGTGCACATGTCTGTAGTAATTATGACACTCACTTCCTCTAAGGAGATTTTACATTTTTTAACTAAATTTACAAATTTGAAGTTACCGAGGATTCCATAGCTGGGCATGGGAGATTAAAAGTAGCTCCCCTCAATAATTTTGAAACTGCCAACTGCCCTCAACAATTTTGAAACCACTCTAAAATTGGGGGTACCTTGGACATTCCCTTCTCTAAAATTTGAGGGGTCCCGGTCATAGGTGGGCAGCCTCCCTGATTTTGGGGGTATACCCAATCCCCAAAATTTGGAGGGCTGTCCTAAAAATTTTTTGGGTATACCTCAAATATCCTATTTTTAGCGTTTTTATTACTGGACTGGGACCTGGGTTTTTTTTTCGCCAGCGCCTAGGCGCCAGCTGGCGCCTAGCCTCCAAATTTTAGGCGCCAGCGCAGAAATCTAGGCGCCAATAACATAAAAATTTTTCCCATGTCAACGAATGGGACTAAACTAATATAATAGTTTTTTTAGTATGTCATCCAAAAATATACATGGTACCATTACCATGTATATTTTGGGATGACATTGAAGTCAAATTTTTGTTTTATACGCTAAAAATCCAAAAAAAAAACATTTTTTTCTTCTTTCAATGCTCAATTTCTAAATGCGTAAACAGGTTATTTGATTTATTTTTTTAATTCTAATTTTAAAATTTTTTGTTTGATGAGTTAGAATTCTGGGGCAGGATCTCTAATAACTTACTAAACTAAATTAAAATTATTGATTTCATATCAATATCAAAGAATTGATAGTTTTTTAGGCAAAACAGATAGAACAGTTTGCAAGAATCAGGAAAAAATTTTATGTACTTTTTAAGCTAAATTAAAGATAAATTAAATTCTTTCTAAAAATTTTAAAATTCTTGCAATATTCCAGCAAATAATGATTTTATTAGAGAGTAATTTTAGGTTTTGATTAAAACTAAACTTTATTAATTAGTTTTTTTTAATATTTTTACTTTAAATGGAATTTCTCGGGGTTAAAAAATATAATTAATTAGCAGTATTACCTATATACCACAAGAAAAGTGAATAAATTATTAATAAGCTCAAAATAATCACGCACTCAGCCAAGCAAAGCGCGAGAAAAATTTTAGAATATGGTTTTTTAAAATCTTAAAAATTTTGTTTCTTTTTTGTCTATTTATCTAAAAAAAGCTAAAAAGCTGTAGAAAAATAGGTGTCTAGCCAAAAATCTAGGCGCCAGGCTGGCGTCTAGGCCCAAAATTTTAGGCGCCAGTGGCGTCCATTTGGCATAAAAAAACCTAGACTGGGACCCCCCGAATTTGGGGGGTGTCAGTTATAACTCTGATTTGTTTTGGAAGGTATACATATAACTTCCCCCTGCCCACCTATGGTCCCAGTACTAAAAACGCTAAAAATGGGGTATTTAGGGTACACTCCAAATAAAAAAAATGTCTTTAAATTGACTTCTAATTGCTTTTAAACTTAAGTTTTGAGGTCAAAATGAGTGTTTTACACCGTAGAACCTAAAAATGCAATAAAAAGAGATTTTTGACTGAAAATTAGCGTTTTTTCCCTATTTTTCCTTCAAAATCAAAAAAATAAGATATGCATAAAATGAGCTTCAGAAAAAAAACAATATGGGTGAAATGCATTTTTTTAGATTTTAACCCCCCTCCCCCCTAATTCTGGGTTTAACCCCCCCCCACTCTGGACCAAATTGCCCATGTATGGTTAACAACACCCCCTACTTGCAAAATTCTGGGAAAAGGGTTTAACTCCCTCTTACTCAAAAATTGGGGGGAAGGGGGAAAATAACCCCCTTTAAGTTTTGAAACAAAAAAGAAACCTGTGCACTGCCCCCTGGGGTTTTATTGGGAGGGGCAACTTTTTTGAAATGGGGGGGCAATAAAATGGGGGGCAAACAGGGGAGAAAGAAAAAAAAGAGAAAAAAAAGAGTAAAAAGAGAAAAAAGGAGAAAAAAGAAAAAAAGGGAATAGAGAAAAAAGTGAAAATAAAGTAAAAATAGGTCTAAAATGGCTTCAAAAGCATTGAAATAAACTAAAAACTGCAAAAAATGGCAATGATGGCGTCATAATAGGTCAAAAAGGTGTTATAATTTTTGGGTACTTTTTCATTTTTGGGTGGGGGGCGGAAATAAAACAGGGGAAAATCCTCCAATAAAGCGGAGGGGGCGTTTCCAGACTGTGCAAAGGTCTGCTAATAGTAGCAGAAAAGTAAAGGATTAACATACTATACCAAAAAATGATTTAATCTTCTCTTGCAATATTTATTTAAATCAGTTGGTCTGTGTCATTGTGTATTTAAATTTAATACACACAAATAAGTGAGTAGGGTAGTGCATTTAGTTTCGAGACTTTTTTGTTTTTCCAATGTAACTTTTCACTGTATGGCCTAATTATCATGTCTGATAGCTCATTTTAAAGCTTTTACAATACTGCGTTGCATCATAAAAAATTCACTGTACAAAAGTTGTTTTTTTACTTAATTAAATCAGTTTTTAAAAAAATGGAAAGTTGCTGAAATTAAATGTATGCATTTAATTTCGGCACTTTACAAACAACTGATTGTTTCTTAGTTAAAAAATTATCATTTTCAAAATTTAAAAGCCTATCATTATCTCCAGACAGTTTTTTTTAATTTAAGTTTTTACTTGTTGTTCAACGTGTAACTGGCAAAAAGTTACAGCTAAAATGCTAAATGGTATCAAAATGAGGAAAATTTGGGAAAAAAGTGCATTTAATTTTGGCACTTTTTAAAAAGACACCCTTAATCAAGTTTAAGTGCAGTGCTATGACTCCTCCACATTTCAACGTAGTCTTTTAACTATTTACAACTACAATTTAAGACCTGACCACTAAATTCAACCCGTTTTTACCTACATTATATGTGTGCCGAAATTACACTATTTCATTTTATAACGATTGCTCACCACAGACGCAACGTAGAACCACGGGGACTAAACATTGGAAAAAAAAGACTAAATTTCACCAGAACAGTTTAATTTTTAAACCAATTTATTGCATAATCATAAAATGCCCATGTTCTAAAAATGAGTAGGTAACAATTTTTTTTGATTATAAATCACACCATTTCACATGAAAATATCATAACATAACAAATAAAAAGCTCACGACAGTCATCTACATATAATAAGCTCTCATTTGAGCTATCAAACGTCGTATTCCGTCCAGGATTACCAAAGATATAGTCCAAAATCAAAAATGCCCAATTGGGAAAAGTGCTGAAATTAAATGCACTACCCTATACAGACCTGTGCACTGCCCTCCTCCCCTGGGTTTTATTGGAGGGAGGACAATTCCAAAACGGAGGGGCATGGGGGGTAACTTTTTTGAAACAGGGGCATAAAACGGGGGCAAGCAAGGGAAAAAGAGAACAAAAAAGAAAAAAAAGATAGAAAAAAAATTAAAAAAGGGACAAAAAAGCAAAATTAAGCCAAAAATAAGTCTAAAATGACTTAAAATGCATTGAAATAGGCTAAAAATTGCAAAAAGTTTGTGATGATGACGTCATTATAGGTCAAAAATAGCGCTATAATTTTTGGGTAATTTTTCATTTTTGGCCAGGAGGGCAATAAAACGGGGGGGGGGGGCAAATCCTTCAATAAACCAGGGAGTATTTCCAGACCCTGCCCAGATCTGGACCTGTGCACGGTCTGGAAATGCCCTCCACTTTATTGGAGTTGGAGGATTCCCCACCCCCCCCCCTCAAAAATAAAAAGTACCTAAAAATTATGGCGCGCTTTTTTACCTATTATGATGCCATCATTGCAAAATTTTTGTTTTTAGCCTATTTCAATGCATTTTAAGCCATTTTAGACCTATTTTTACCTTAATTTAGTTTTTGTTGCTTTTTTCCCTTTTTCTTTCGTTTTTTTCCTTTTTTTGCTTTTTTATTTTCTCCCACACTTGCCCCCTGTTTTATTGCCTCCCCCTGTTTGAAAAAAGTTGTCCCTCTGTGCCCCCTGTTTAAAAATCCCCCTCCAATAAAACCGATGGGAGGGGGCAGTGCTCAGGTCCATTGGTGTTGCCAGGATTTCATGTCTGATGGGGTCACATAAGTCACACAAAAAAAAGTCACATAAGTGGCGTGAAGCGCTGCCATCTGTGCCGTCTTGCGGCGCCAACTGACGCGAAGCGTAGGATGGGGAGTCTAGGGGGCGTCCCCCAGCCGATGGAGCCAAAAATTTTTTTAACTATGCACTGAAAAATCATCCCCTAGTTGGTGTTTGCGTGAACATACATTTTACTTTGGTTTTTTCACCTAATTCCTGCACAATTATGTCTTCAAAATGATCAGGCAATGAAATTGTATATATAACACAACTATCTATTTTCTGAATTGTCTTTAAATTTTACAAATGAGTATGGTGTAACTTATAATTACAAAAAATATTACTAATAATATTAATTATAATGCATATATCTGTTTATATATATATCCAGACCTGTGCACTGCCCCCCCGGGGTTAGAACCAGGAGAGGCAATTCCGAAACGGGGGGGGCACGAGGGGGGGCAACTTTTTTGAAACGGGGGGGGGGCAATAAAACGGGGGGGGAAGCCGGCGGGAAAGAGAAAAAGAGAAACAAAGGAGAAAAAAAGAGACAAAAAGAAGGGAAAAGAGAAAAAAGGGACAAAAAAAGCGGAAATAAGATAAAAATAGGTCTAAAATGGCTTAAAATACATTGAAATAGGCTAAAAACTGCAAAAAATTCGCGATGTATGGCGTCATCATAGGTCAAAAATGGCGTTATATTTTTAGGGTACTTTTTCATTTTTTGGCGGGGGGGGGGGGCAATAAAACGTGGGGGGCAAATCCTTCCAATGAAACGGGAGGGGGCGTTTTCAGTCCGTGCACAGGTCTGTATATATATATATATATATATATATATATATATATATATATATATATATATATATATATGTTTTTTTTGCATATATATGTTGAAGTCGGACCTTCCAGCATAGCCGGAAAAATTTTTTATATTGATTAATTTTTGATATTAAAAATGCACTAAGATTTGTATTTTAATTTTTATAACTCAATATTTGAAAAGTAAAAAAAAATCTATACATAATGCCATGCTTCATCATGGGGGGAGGTGGAAAGGTGGACAAACCCCACAAGTGTAAAAACCATTGCTAAGGGGTTTAAAACAGCCATTATCAAACCTACATATG
>JASAMX010003854.1:0-21440 GCA_030248175.1 Microlaimidae sp. YZB2_3 | reverse complement strand
ACCTCTCTTCGTGCATCTGAAAGTTTTATTACCCTAATTCTGAAGACAATTTTACCAATAACTGTTTAATTATGTCTGTTTTTACTGTGACTCTTCTAGCTATAACACTTACTGTTTCTTTTTATCGTAAAAGTTTTTTAGCTTGTATTATTTATTGCTTCAAAAATTAGCCAAAAATTTTTTTAAATAACTTTTATTGTTAATGTTTTAAGTATAATAATACCACTCAAAACACTTTCCATCTATATATTTAAAAGTTAAAAAAAAATTTTTGTAAACTTTACTTATTTTTGTATTTTTGCACTTGATAATGTAATGTATTTATTATGTTTTTGTAAGCTTTACTTCTATTGTATATATTTTAGCCTTTTTCCTGACGAAGAAACACGTTGCTTGTTTCCAAACGTAGAAAGTAATAAAGTTTTATCAACTTGAGGATAACGCCCGAAAACAATTATATTTTTGCATTTTTTTTATTTTGATGAAATGTCAGTTGAAAAAATCATACTGACAGCAATCTTTGACAAGCGCGAAATCGCAACTTTTTCAATTACAAGGTTATATTTATTTGTATGTGTAAAAAACAACTATAAATTTGAAAAAATGGCGACTCCGTGCTTGTCAAAGATTGCTGTGAGTATGATTTTTTAAATTGACATTTCATCAAACTAAAAAGAATGCAACAGTGCTGTGTGATTAGATCAATGTATAAACAAATCATTATTATATGGTAGAAATTTTTATTTAGTGAGCAGCTGCCAAAACAAATGCAAATTTTCTATAGTCCACATAATGTCTTTCTCAGGCTAGTCCACATCTTTTTTGTTTAAACATATGCCCGGAAAAAAATTGCCCCTTTTTCCTGCTCTATTCTTAAAGCATTTTTCAATGCTACTTTTGTTTTTTGGTTATCACCGTCTTTTTTAAATTCTTCTAAAAAATTGTAACAAATAAAGTATAATAAATACTTGCGTTATTTTCCCTGCTTGTCTGTATTTAATTTTTTTTTCAACCGAGTGTTATTCGTTTGTTTTAATAATTTTACCGATGAAACCATCAAATTTGACAATAGGAATAACACTAAGTTATGAAATACCTAATGAATTTGAGCCTGACTTACACCGGACTACCGGAGTGACAAGTGACGGACGCGTCGTGCGTTACAACGCAGAGTTACACCCTTACATCAGCAGTTGTCGCTGAAATTTGAGCGTGTCCTCACTTGTCACTCCGGTCTAAACTAGGTCTAATGTTTATTTTTTATATTTATTTTCTTTCATTTGCATTCTGTTTCAGTCATGTACGGATTTTAAGGACCTTTAAAATGTCATATAGTATTCACGATCACGTCATATATGTTTTGCTCTGTGAAGTGATGGTTGTAAGAATAGCTGAAGATAGGAGATCTCTACGTTCATTGAAGATCAATTTTTCCCCAAGCGTTAATAGGGTAGTGCATTTAATTTCGGCACTTTTCCCAATTGGGCATTTTTGATTTTGGACTATATCTTTGGTAATCCTGAACGGAATATGACGTTTGATAGCTCAAATGAGAGATAATTATATGTAGATGACAGTCGTGAGCTTTTTAATTGTTATGTTGTGATATTTTCATGTGAAATTGTGTGATTTATAAAAAATAAAATTGTTACTCGTTTTTAGAACATGGGCATTTCATGATTACGCAATAAATTGGTTTAAAAATTAAACTGTCCTGGTAAAATTTAGTCTATTTTCAGAATTTTTACTCCCCGTGGTTCTACGTTGCGTCTGTGGTGAGCAATCGTTATTAAATAAAATCGTGTAATTTCGGCACACATATTGCTGTAGGTAAAAACGGGTTGAATTAAGTAGTCGGGTGTTAAATTGTAGTTGTAAATAGTTAAAAGACAACGTTTAAATGTGTAGGGGTCATAGCACTGCACTTAAACTCGATTAAGGGGGTCCTTTTAAAAAGTGCCGAAATTAAATGCACTTTTTTCCCAAATTTTGCTCATTTTGATACCATTTCGCATTTTAGCTGTAACTTTTTGCCAGTTACACGTTGAACAACAAGTAGAAGCTTAAATTAAAGAAAACTGTCTGGAGATAATGATAGGCTTTTAAATTTTTGAAAATGATGATTTTTTGACTGAGAAACAATCGATTGTTTGTAAAGTGCCGAAATTAAATGCAAACATTTAATTTCGGCAATTTTCCGTTTTTTTAAAAACTGATTTAATTAAGTAAAAAAACAACTTTCGTACAGTGAAACTTTTATGACGCAACGCAGTATTGTGAAAGCTTCAAAATGAGCTATCAAACATGAAAATCGGGCCATACAGTGAAAAGTTACATTGGAAAAACGAAAAAGTGCCGAAATTAAATGCACTACCCTAATTCTCAAGGTTATTATAAGTCTATAATTTTTTCTTGTTTTTTTTTTGGGTGTTTTTTTGTTTTTTTTTTTTTTTTTGTTTTTTTTTTTTTTTTTGTTTTTTTTTTTTTTTGTTTTTTTGTTTTTTTTTTTTTTTTTTTTTGCTTTTTTTGTTTTGCTGTGGGCTTTTTTTTTTGTGGTGTTTTTTGCTTTTGCGATTTTCTTGGGGCTTTTTTTCTTCACAGTGGTTTAGTTTTAGGAGCTTCTTGGTGCTGTTCGTTCTTTGGGGTGGTGCTTTTTTTTTTTTTTTTTTTTTTTTTTTTTTTTTTTTTTTTTTTTTTTTTTGTCGTTTTTGGTTTGTGAAAGATGCCTGGAGAATATTCCGCTCAAAAGCTGATTGGAGAATTTTCAGTTATGTGGTGATTGCTTTGCAGAAGTAATCTTTTACTTTTATGCATTTTACTTTAAATTTTTTACGTGTTCGACCAATGTCTGGTAGGCCATAATTGAAAATGTAAAATCGTGATTTGGTTTATGTTTTTCATAAGTTGTGCGCGCTGTTGGTCGTTTTTTTTTTTTTTTTTTTAGGATTTTGCTGGGGCTTGTTTTTTGGTGTTGGATTTTTTGGGGATTTTTTTGCTTCTTTTGTTTTCTGTGGAGAGATTTTGTGGTGGTTTGGTGGCTTTTTGAGATTTTTTTGGTTTTTTTGTGGTTGGTTTGTTCTTTGTTCTTGCAGACGTGGATCTTTTTTGTGTTCTTCAGCTTTTAATTATATGGCATCCCAAGACTTTTGTTCATTCAGGGTTTGATCCCAAGGATCTTACATAAGAACGGAGCAAACTTATTCAGAGCTTCGGATTGTCAGGTAACATTTTGCTGATACTTGTTTTAAACTTCCGTGAGCGTTTGGTTTTTTGTTGCTGTGTCTATGTTGTCTTCTTAAAGAATGTTGTTCGTTTTTGGGGTTGAGGCTGATTGGTAAAGATATTGACTATCGTTTCGTTTTTTGGTCCTTTTCGGTGATGTGCAAGTGTTAGATTAATTTTCCTATTTTCCTAATATATTCAAACTCGAGGTGCCTGGTTTTAAAAGGGAGGTAGGGAGCCAAACCTTTGTCTACCAATTTTAAGAACTATCTTTATATTTTTTAAGTTTTTATTTGAAAACCTTATCGTTTCCACCAATGGCCAACAAGGCGAAAAAAAATTAGAAATGTTTCCTGGTTTAAAATCTTTTGCTCGATGTGATCGTCCTCCAACCTAAAGCTGCGTTGTTTTCCTGCTGGGCTTCTGAACTTGCTTGAAGAATGATCTATCTTGTGTGGCCTTCGGTAATTTCAAATTGATGTCGTGGGTTATTGGTTTTTTTTGTTAGTTTTTGTCTAAAAAGTTATTGTTGTTTTTTTTTCTTTCTTTATGAAACCTAAAAAATTTTGTTTTTGTTTGTTTGATGTTTGTTGGTTGACTTGATTTTGCTTTTGAAGATTTCGATCCGATGCTCTTAGAGTTTTTCTAATCTTTGAAATCCAGAAATTATCTACCTTGCACTCCCAAAAGGACAAAAAATAAACAACGATATCATATCTTTCCATATATTTCACTGGCTCTAGCTCTGGGATGCCATAGATAATTTTGTGTAAATTTTTATCCAAATCTTAAAAAACATTTTAATAATATATAATATGTTATTTTGGAAGAAAAATTTTTAAAGGTGTTTTTGTTTCTTGTTTGGCTGAAATTTACGTTGTTTTTAAGTTTAGAAGAAAATGTTCTAGGATAGAAACATATAATTTTTCAGTGAAATTTATAGACGCCTTTCTCCCGGTTTTAAAGGCTATATTTATAATATTTTGTTCGAATCTTCTGCTACAGAGATCGGGCTATTGGCTCTCTTCATCTGCTGACAGACGAATAGCTGGCAACACTTCTTTGCGTTTTTTTGGCCTCCGCGTCCTTGCCGTTCATGAAAATTTAGTGAAATCATAAAAATTTTCTTGAGAATTGGTAAATTAGAAATGAGAATTTAACTTATGTATTTATATATAATTCATAATGCATTAATAAGAAAAAATTTTTCGCTCCAGGCATTTTCCCGCGGTCAGCTATTTTTATTTAGTTATAAGTCAACCGTTATCGTATCGACACTCTGTAGCTACTGAAAGAAACAGTACTCAAAATATTCAATTTTTAGTTTATTGAGTACCTTTGTTATTTGGTAAGATATTTTTTTGTTTGTTGGTGGTTTTGAGTCCTCCCTCTTGTTTTTTCCCGTCTTGTTTTTTGGTTGTCTCGCTCTCTCGAGCGCTTTGCAGTAGGGGCTGGGCGCCTCTTCTGTGTTCGCTGTGCTTGAAAGCGCGAGAGAGCTATGGTGGAAGTATACCTCCCTATTTGAAAAGTTAGTCCGGCAGAGTATTTTGATATATAGATAAAAGGATTGCCCCCTTCAAAAATATTCTACGAGAAGCCTAAGATAAAAAGTACAAACATCATGACTACTTTTCTTGTTACAACAAAAAAATATGCAAGTAACCTTTCACCTTTAAAGTTACAAAAATGACGTTATAGGAAATCCCTTTTAGAATTAGGGTAGTGCATTTAATTTCGGCACTTTTTCGTTTTTCCAATGTAACTTTTCACTGTATGGCCCAATTTTCATGTTTGATAGCTCATTTTGAAGCTTTCACAATACTGCGTTGCGTCATAAAAGTTTCACTGTACGAAAATTGTTTTTTTACTTAATTAAATCAGTTTTTAAAAAAACGGAAAATTGCCGAAATTAAATGTTTGCATTTAATTTCGGCACTTTACAAACAATCGATTGTTTCTCAGTCAAAAAATCATCATTTTCAAAAATTTAAAAGCCTATCATTATCTCCAGACAGTTTTCTTTAATTTAAGCTTCTACTTGTTGTTTAACGTGTAACTGGCAAAAAGTTACAGCTAAAATGCGAAATGGTATCAAAATGAGCAAAATTTGGGAAAAAAGTGCATTTAATTTCGGCACTTTTTAAAAGGACCCCCTTAATCGAGTTTAAGTGCAGTGCTATGACCCCTACACATTTAAACGTTGTCTTTTAACTATTTACAACTACAATTTAACACCCGACTACTTAATTCAACCCGTTTTTACCTACAGCAATATGTGTGCCGAAATTACACGATTTTATTTAATAACGATTGCTCACCACAGACGCAACGTAGAACCACGGGGAGTAAAAATTCTGAAAATAGACTAAATTTTACCAGGACAGTTTAATTTTTAAACCAATTTATTGCGTAATCATGAAATGCCCATGTTCTAAAAACGAGTAACAATTTTATTTTTTATAAATCACACAATTTCACATGAAAATATCACAACATAACAATTAAAAAGCTCACGACTGTCATCTACATATAATTATCTCTCATTTGAGCTATTAAACGTCATATTCCGTTCAGGATTACCAAAGATATAGTCCAAAATCAAAAATGCCCAATTGGGAAAAGTGCCGAAATTAAATGCACTAACCTATTAACGCTTGGGGAAAAATTGATCTTCAATGAACGTAGAGATCTCCTATTTTTAGCTATTCTTACAACCATCACTTCACAGAGCAAAACATATATGACGTGATCGTGAATACTATATGACATTTTAAAGGTCCTTAAAATCCGTACATGACTGAAACAGAATGCAAATGAAAGAAATAAATATAAAAAATAAACATTAGACCTAGTTCAGACCGGAGTGACAAGTGAGGACACGCTCAAATTTCAGCGACAACTGCTGATGTAAGGGTGTAACTCTGCGTTGAACGCACGACGCGTCCGTCACTTGTCACTCCGGTAGTCCGGTGTAAGTCAGGCTCAAATTCATTAGGTATTTCATAACTTAGTGTTATTCCTATTGTCAAATTTGATGGTTTCATCGGTAAAATTATTAAAACAAACGAATAACACTCGGTTGAAAAAAAAATTAAATACAGACAAGCAGGAAAATAACGCAAGTATTTATTATACTTTATTTGGTACAATTTTTTAGAAGAATTTAAAAAAGACGGTGATAACCAAAAAACAAAAGTAGCATTGAAAAATGCTTTAAGAATAGAGCAGGAAAAAGGGGCGATTTTTTCCCGGGCGTATGTTTAGACAGAAAAGATGTGGACTAGTCTGAGATGGACATTATGTGGACTATAGAAAATTTGCATTTGTTTTGGCAGCTGCTCACTAAATAAAAATTTCTACCATATAATAATGATTTGTTTATACATTGATCTAATCACACAGCACTGTTGCATTCTTTTTAGTTTGATGAAATGTCAATTTAAAAAATCATACTCACAGCAATCTTTGACAAGCACGGAGTCGCCATTTTTTCAAATTTATAGTTGTTTTTTACACATACAAATAAATATAACCTTGTAATTGAAAAAGTTGCGATTTCGCGCTTGTCAAAGATTGCTGTCAGTATGATTTTTTCAACTGACATTTCATCAAAATAAAAAAAATGCAAAAATATAATTGTTTTCGGGCGTTATCCTCAAGTTGATAAAACTTTATTACTTTCTACGTTTGGAAACAAGCAACGTGTTTCTTGTCAGGAAAAAGGCTAAAATATATACAATAGAAGTAAAGCTTACAAAAACATAATAAATACATTACATTATCAAGTGCAAAAATACAAAAATAAGTAAAGTTTACAAAAATTTTTTTTTAACTTTTAAATATATAGATGGAAAGTGTTTTGAGTGGTATTATTATACTTAAAACATTAACAATAAAAGTTATTTAAAAAAATTTTTGGCTAATTTTTGAAGCAATAAATAATACAAGCTAAAAAACTTTTACGATAAAAAGAAACAGTAAGTGTTATAGCTAGAAGAGTCACAGTAAAAACAGACATAATTAAACAGTTATTGGTAAAATTGTCTTCAGAATTAGGGTAATAAAACTTTCAGATGCATGAAGAGAGGTGTTTGGCGGCGCATGCTTTTAATGCTGGGTGAATTTCTGTTTTAGCAGTGTTAAGGGATTTTTTCGGGGAACAAATATTTATAAATATAGCTTCTTTTGTTAAAAGTTCTGTGGAGAAGAATTTTGTGGTCGGTTTGGTGGCTTTATTGAGAATTTTCACGTTGGTAAAATTTATAGGGGTCATAGCACTGCACTTAAACTCGATTAAGGGGGTCCTTTTAAAAAGTGCCGAAATTAAATGCACTTTTTTTCCCAATTTTTGCTCATTTTGATTGCATTTTTCGCATTTTAGCTGTAACATTTTTGTTACAGCGTACAAGTTGAACAACAAGTAGAAGCTTAAATTAAAGAAAACTGTCTGGAGATAATGATAGGCTTTTAAATTTTTGAAAATGATGATTTTTTGACTGAGAAACAATCGATTGTTTGTTTAAAGTGCCGAAATTAAATGCATACATTTAATTTCGGCAATATTCCATTTTTGTAAAAACTGATTTAATTAAGTAAAAAAACAATTTTCGCACTGTGAAACTTTTATGACGCAACGCACTATTGTGAAAGCTTCAAAATAGGATTTTATCTTGAACATGAAAATCGGGGGGTGCCATACACCTCTTTCTTAGTGCATCTAAAAGCTTTCTTACCCTAATTCTGAAGACAATTTTACCAATAACTGTTTAATTATGTCTGTTTTTACTGTGACTCTTCTAGCTATAACACTTACTGTTTCTTTTTATCGTAAAAGTTTTTTAGCTTGTATTATTTATTGCTTCAAAAATTAGCCAAAAATTTTTTTAAATAACTTTTATTGTTAATGTTTTAAGTATAATAATACCACTCAAAACACTTTCCATCTATATATTTAAAAGTTAAAAAAAAATTTTTGTAAACTTTACTTATTTTTGTATTTTTGAACTTGATAATGTAATGTATTTATTATGTTTTTGTAAGCTTTACTTATATTGTATATATTTTAGCCTTTCTCCTGACGAAAGAAAGACCTTACCTGTTTCCAAACGTAGAAAGTAATAAAGTTTTATCAACTTGAGGATAACGCCCGAAAACAATTATATTTTTGCATTTTTTTTATTTTGATGAAATGTCAGTTGAAAAAAATCATACTGACAGCAATCTTTGACAAGCGCGAAATCGCAACTTTTTCAATTACAAGGTTATATTTATTTGTATGTGGAGAAGACAACTATAAATTTGAAAAAATGGCGACTCCCGTGCTTGTAAAAGATTGCTGTTATTATGATTTTTTAAATTGACATTTCATCAAACTAAAAAAGAATGCAACAGGGCTGTGTGATTAGATCAATGTATAAACAAATCATTATTATATGGTAGAAATTTTTATTTAGTGAGCAGCTGCCAAAACAAATGCAAATTTTCTATAGTCCACATAATGTCCATCTCAGACTAGTCCACATCTTTTCTGTCTTAAAACATACACCGGGAAAAAATCGCGTTTGTTACACTGCTCTATATTTTTAAAGCATTTTTCAATGCTACTTTTGTTTTTTGGTTATCACCGTCTTTTTTTAAATTCTTCTAAAAAATTGTACCAAATAAAGTATAATAAATACTTGTACATTATTTTCCTGCTTGTATGTATTTAATTTTTTTTTCAAACCGAGTGTTATTCGTTTGTTTTAATAATTTTTACCGATGAAACCATCAAATTTGACAATAGGAATAACACTAAGTTATGAAATTTACCTAATGAATTTGAGCCTGACTTACACCGGACTACCGGAGTGACAAGTGACGGACGCGTCGTGCGTTCAACGCAGAGTTACACCCTTACATCAGCAGTTGTCGCTGAAATTTGAGCGTGTCCTCACTTAGTCAGGCTCCGGTCTGAACTAGGTCTAATGTTTATTTTTTTTATATTTATTTCTTTTCATTTGCATTCTGTTTCAGATCATGTACGGATTTTAAGGACCTTTAAAATGTCATATAAGTATTCACGATCACGTCATATATTTTCTTGCTGAAGTGATGGTTGTAAGAATTAGGTCTAAAAATAGGAAAGGGTCTCTAAGTTCATTGAAGATCAATTTTTCCCCAAGCGTTAATAGGTTAGTGCATTTAATTTCGGGCACTTTTCCCAGATTTGGGCATTTTTGATTTTGGACTAGGTATTCTTTGGTAATCCTGGGAAACGGAATATGACGTTTAATAGCTCAAATGAGAGATAATTATATGTGGGTGAGAGGGCAAGTCGGTGAGCTTTTTAATTGTTATGTTGTGATGTTTTCATGTGAAATTGTGTGATTTATTAAAAAATAAAATTGTTTGGCTCAAGTTTTTCAAACATGGGCTTTTGATGATTACGCAATAAATTGGTTTTAAAAATTAAACTGTCCTGGTAAAATTTAGTCGTTTTTTTGGGATTATTTTTTACTCCCCCGTGGTTCTACGTTGCGTCTGTGATGAGCAATCGTTATTTAAATAAAATCGTGTTAATTTCGGCACACATATTGCTGTAGGTAAAAACCGGTTGAATTAAGTAGTCGGGTGTTAAATTTGTCATTGTAAAATAGTTAGAAGAGGCAACATAGAAATGTGTAGGGATTATTACACTTGGGGGGGAACTCGATTAAGGGGGTCCTTTAAGAAAGTGAAGAATTTAAATGCACTTTTTTTACCAAATTTATTTCATTTTGATACCATTTGGCATTTTAGCTGTAACTTTTTGCCAGTTACACGTTGAACAACAAGTAGAAGCTTAAATTAAAGAAAACTGTCTGGAGATAATGATAGGCTTTTAAATTTTTGAAAATGATGATTTTTTGACTGAGAAACAATCGGTCGTTTGTAAAGTGCCGAAATTAAATGCATACATTTAATTTCGGCAATTTTCCGTTTTTTAAAAACTGATTTAATTAAGTAAAAAAACAATTTTCGTACAGTGAAACTTTTATGACGCAACGCAGTATTGTGAAAGCTTCAAAATGAGCTATCAAACATGAAAATCGGGCCATACAGTGAAAAGTTACATTGGAAAAACAAAAAAGTGCCGAAATTAAATGCACTACCCTATTATAAAAGTGATTTTATAACGTCGTTTTTTTGTAACTTTTTTACTTGCATATTTTTTGTTGTCAAAGGGTAGTTATTTTCATGATGTTTGTTTTTTGATTATGGATAAAAGGATACTGCGAAAAAACCCTTCAAAAATAATTACTAACGAAGCCACATGTTATAATAAAAAAGTACAAACATCATGAAAATAAATCACCCTTTTGACAACAAAAAATATGCAAGTAAAAAAGTTACAAAAATGACGTTATAAAATCACTTTTAGAATAGGGTAGTGCATTTAATTTCGGCACTTTTTCGTTTTTCCAATGTAACTTTTCACTGTATGGCCCGATTTTCATGTTTAAAAACTCATTTTGAAGCTTTCACGCTACTGCGTTGCATAATAAAAGTTTCACTGTACGAAAGTTGTTTTTTTACCTAATTAAACCAGTTTTTTAAAAAACGTAAAATTGCCGAAATTAAATGTTTGCATTTAATTTCGGCACTTTACAAACAATCGATTGTTTCTCAGTCAAAAAATCATCATTTTCAAAAATTTAAAAGCCTATCATTATCTCCAGACAGTTTTCTTTAATTTAAACTTCTACTTGTTGTTCAAAGTGTAACTGGCAAAAAGTTACAGCTAAAATGCCAAATGGTATCAAAATGAGCAAAATTTGGGAAAAAAGTGCATTTAATTTCGGCACTTTTCAAAAGGGACCCTCTAAATCGAGTTTAAGTGCAGTGCTATGACCCCTACACATTTCAACATTGTCTTTTAACTATTTACAACTACAATTTAACACCCGGCTCCTTAATTCAACCCGTTTTTACCTACAGCAATATGTGTGCCGAAATTACACGATTTTATTTAATAACGATTGTTCATCACAGACGCAACTTAAAACTCACGGGGAGTAAAAATTCTGAAAATAGACTAAATTTTACCAGGACAGTTTAATTTTTAAACCGATTTATTGCGTAATCATGAAATGCCCATGTTCTCCAAAAACGACTAACAATTTTATTTTTTATAAATCACACAATTTCACATGAAAACATCACAACATAACAAATAAAAAGCTCAGCACTGTCATCTACATATAATTATCTCTCATTTGAGCTATTAAACGTCATATTCCGTTCAGATTACCCAATGTCCAAAGATAAGTCCAAAATCAAAAATGCCCAATTGGGAAAAGTGCCGAAATTAAATGCACTAACCTATTAACGCTTGGGGAAAAATTGATCTTCAAAAAATGAACGTCAAGAGTATCCTATTTTTAGCTATTCTTACAACCATCACTTTAGCAAGCAAAAACGTATATGACGTGATCGTGAATACTATATAGCAATACATTATTATGTACATATACTTGGTTCATTTTTCGTATTGCTATATAGTATTAACAATCACGTAGTATATGTTTTGTACTACTATAAAATAATGGTAGAATAGCTGAAGAAAATCAGGAGATCTCTACGTTCATTTGAAGATCAATTTTTCCCAAGCGTTAATAGGTTAGTGCCTTTAATTTCGGCAACTTTACAAATTGGGCATTTTTGATTTTGGACTATATCTTTGGTAATCCTGAACGCAATAAGATTTTTAATATCTCAAATGAGTGATAATTATATGTAGATGACAGTCGTGAGCTTTTTAATTGTTATGTTATAATGTTTTCATGTGAAATTGTGTGATTTATAAAAAATAAAATTGTTACTCGTTTTTCAAACATGGGCATTTCATGATTACGCAATAAATTGGTTTAAAAATTTAAAATATCATGGTAAAATTCGTACTCTTTCAGAATTTTTACTTTAAGTAATTCTACGTTGCGTCTGTGATGAGCAATCGTTATTAAATAAAATAGTATTATTTGGGCACACATATTGCTGTAGGTAAAAATTCAAGATAGTCGGGTGTTAAATTAGTTGTAAATAGTTAAAAGACAACGTTCAAATGTGTAGGGGTCATAGCACTGCACTTAAACTCGATTAAGGGGGTCCTTTTAAAAAGTGCCGAAATTAAATGCACTTTTTTTCCCAAATTTTGCTCATTTTGATACCATTTCGCATTTTAGCTGTAACATTTTGCCAGTTACACGTTGAACAACAAGTAGAAGCTTAAATTAAAGAAAACTGTCTGGAGATAATGATAGGCTTTTAAATTTTTGAAAATGATGATTTTTTGACTGAGAAACAATCGATTGTTTGTAAAGTGCCGAAATTAAATGCAAACATTTAATTTCGGCAATTTTCCGTTTTTTTAAAAACTGATTTAATTAAGTAAAAAAACAATTTTCGTACAGTGAAACTTTTATGACGCAACGCAGTATTGTGAAAGCTTCAAAATGAGCTATCAAACATGAAAATCGGGCCATACAGTGAAAAGTTACATTGGAAAAACAAAAAAGTGCCGAAATTAAATGCACTACCCTATTCTAAAAGTGATTTTATAACGTCATTTTTGTAACTTTTTTACTTGCATATTTTTTGTTGTCAAAAGGGTGATTTATTTTCATGATGTTTGTACTTTTTTATTATAACATGTGGCTTCGTTAGTAATTATTTTTGAAGGTGTTTTTTCCCGCAGTATCCTTTTATCCATAATCAAAAAACAAACATCATGAAAATAAATCACCCTTTTTGACAACAAAAAATACAAGTAAAAAAGTTACAAAAATGACATTATAAATCACTTTTAGAATGGGGTAGTGCATTTAATTTCGGCACTTTTTTTTGTTTTTTTACCAATATTTTTAACTTTTTTCATATTATGGCCCAATTTTTCGTGTTTGATAGCTCATTTTTGAAGCTCCCCAATTCTAGTTATAGTTAAAAGTTTAATTCTGAAAATTGTTTTTTTATTAATTAATGCATTTAAAACGGAATACAAAAATTAAATGTTTCGTTAAATTCAGTACACTTCAAACAATGATTGTTTCTAAGTCAAAAAATCATCATTTTCAAAAATTTAAAAGTTTATCGTTATCTACAACATTTCTTAATTTAAGCTTCTACTTGTTGTTCAACATGTAACTGGCAAAATGTTAGCTAAAAAATGCGAAATGGTATCAAAAATGAGCGAAATTTCAAAAAAAGTGCGTTAATTTCGGCACTTTTTAGAGGACCTTGTTAGGTGCAAGTGTATAACCCCTACACATTTGAACGTTGTCTTTTTTAGTATTTTACAACTCAATTTTAATAACCAACTACTTAATTCGACCGGTTTTTACCTACAGCAATATGTGTGCAAAAATACACGATTTTATTTAATAACGATTGCTCATCACAGACGCAACGTAGAACAGCGGGATTCTGAAATAGGGATAAACTACAGGACAGCTTAATTTTTAAACGATTTTATACATAATCATGAAATGCCCATGTTCTAAAAACAATCACATTTATTTTTATAAATTCACAATTTTAATAAAAACATCACAACATAACGATTAAAAGCTCATTGTCATCTACATAATTATCTCTCATTTGAGTTAGACGTCATATTAGGCTTAGGATTAAAAATATAAGTTCCAAAATTAAAAATCCCCGAGTATGGGAAAAGTGCCCAAAATTAAATGCACTAACCTTGTAACGCTTTCAGAAAAATTGATCTTCAATGAACGTAGAGAGTCTCCTATTTTTAGCACTGTTTCTTACAACCATCACTTCACAAAACATATATAGTTAGTAATAGTATATCACGTTTTAAAGGTCCTTAAAATCCGTACATGACTGAAACAGAATGCAAATGAAAGAAATAAATCTAAAAAATAAACATTAGACCTCGTTCAGACCGAGAATAACAAAGTGGGGACACACTAGAATTTCAGCGACAACTGCTGATGTCAGGGTGTAACTTGCGTTGAACGCACCGTCCGTCACTTGTCACTCCGGTAGTCCGGTGTAAGTCAGGCTCAAATTCATTAGGTATTTCATAACTTAGTGTTATTCCTATTGTCAAATTTGATGGTTTCATCGGTAAAATTATTAAAACAAACGAATAACACTCGGTTGAAAAAAAAATTAAATACAGACAAGCAGGAAAATAACGCAAGTATTTATTATACTTTATTTGGTACAATTTTTTAGAAGAATTTAAAAAAGACGGTGATAACCAAAAAACAAAAGTAGCATTGAAAAATGCTTTAAGAATAAAGAGCAGGAAAAAGGGGCGATTTTTTACAGGGCATTTGTTAGACGGAAAAATCAACTAGTGATGGACATTATGTGGACTATAGAAAATTTGCATTTGTTTTGGCAGCTGCTCACTAAATAAAAATTTCTACCATATAATAATGATTTGTTTATACATTGATAAATTAGCGCACAGCACTGTTGCATTCTTTTTAGTTTGATGAAATGTCAATTTAAAAAATCATACTCACAGCAATCTTTGACAAGCACGAGAGCACCAGTTTTCAAATTTATAGTTGTTTTTTACACATACAAATAAATATAACCTTGTAATTGAAAAAGTTGCGATTTCGCGCTTGTCAAAGATTGCTGTCAGTATGATTTTTTTCAACTGAGTGTCATTTCATCAAAATAAAAAAAATGCAAAATTGTAATTGTTTTCGGGCGTTATCCTCAAGTTGATAAAACTTTATTTACTTTCTACGTTTGGAAACAAGCAACGTGTTTCTTCGTAGGAAAAAGGCTAAAATATATACAATAGAAGTAAAGCTTACAAAAACATAATAAATACGTTGAGCTTCTGAGTGCAAAAATACAAAAATAAGTAAAGTTTACAAAAAATTTAACTTTTAAATATATAGATGGAAAGTGTTTTGAGTGGTATTCTTATTAAAACATTAACAATAAAAGTTATTTAAAAAAATTTTTGGCTAATTCTTGAAGCAATAAATAATACAAGCTAAAAAACTTTTACGATAAAAAGAAACAGTAAGTGTTATAGCTAGAAGAGTCACAGTAAAAACTTAGACATAATTAAACAGTTATTGGTAAAATTGTCTTCAGAATTAGGGTAATAAAACTTTCAGATGCATGAAGAGAGGTGTATGGCCCGATTTTCATGCTTGATAGCTCAAGTTGAAGCTTTCACAATACAGCGTAGCGTAATAAAAGGTTCACTGTACGAAAATTGTTTTTTTACTTAATTAAATCAGTTTTTAAAAAAACGGAAAATTGCCGAAATTAAATGTGTGCATTTAATTTTGGCACTTACCCAAACAATCGATTGTTTCTCAGTCAAAAAATCATCATTTTCAAAAATTTAAAAGCCTATCATTATATCCAGACAGTTTTGTTTTTTTTAAGCTTCAACTTGTTGTTCAAAGTGTAACTGGAAATATGTTACAGCTAAAATGCGAAATGGTATCAAAATGAGCAAAATTTGGGAAAGAAATTGCATTTAATTTTGGCACTTTTTAAAAGGACCCCCTTAATCGAGTTTAAGTGCAGTGCTATGACCCCTACACATTTTACCAACGTGAAAATTCTCAATAAGAGCCACAAACCGACCACAAAATTCTTCTCCACAGAACTTTTAACAAAAGAAGCTATATTTATAAATATTTGTTCCCCGAAAAAATCCCTTAACACTGCTAAAACAGAAATTCACCCAGCATTAAAAGCATGCGCCGCCAAACACTCTCTTCATGCATTTTGAAAAGCTTGTTACCTAATCTTGAAGACAATTTTCCCAATAACTGTTCATCTGTCTGTTTTTCTGTGACTCTTTCTAGCTATAACACTTACTGTTTACTTTTATAGTAAAAGTTTTTTCATTATTGCTGCTGCTTTCAAAAATTAGCCGAAAATTTTTTAAATAACTTTTATTGTTAATGCTTTAAGTATAATAATCCACTCAAAACACTTTCCATCTATATATTTTAAAAGTTAAAAAAAAATTTTTGTAAACTTTACTTATTTTTGTATTTTTGCATTTGATAATGTAATGTATTTATTTATGTTTTTGTAAGCTTTACTTCTATTGTATATATTTTAGCCTTTTCTTTTCCTGAAAAAGAAACACGTTGCTTGTTTTCCAAGAACGTAGAAAGTAATAAAGTTTTATCAACTTGAGGATAACGCCCGAAAACAATTATATTTTGCATTTTTTTTATTTTTGATGAAATGTCAGTTGAAAAAATTAGTACTGTGACATCTTTGAGCACAAAATAGCAAGTTTTTTTCAATTACAAGGTTATATTTATTTGTATGTGTAAAAAACAACTATAAATTTGAAAAAATGGCGACTCATCTTGTATAATTTTTTAAATTGACATTTCATCAAACTAGAGGATATGTGATTAGATCAATGTATAAACAAATCATTATTATATGGTAGAAATTTTTTATTTAGTGAGCAGCTGCCAAAAACAAATAGAATTTTCTTATTAATTAATGTACATCTGAACTAGTCCCGCATACTTTTCTGAAACGTATTACGCCGGAAAAAAAGTGGCCCCTTTTTTCCTGTCTAACGTCTTAAAGCATTTTCAAATGTTATCATTATTTTCACCGTACTTTTTTAGACTACCTAAAAAATTGTACCAAATAAAGTATAATAAATACTTGCGTTATCCTTGCGTGTATTTAATTTTTTTTCAACCGAGTGTTATTTGTTTAATAATTTTACCGAATAAAACCGTCAAATTTGACGTTGATTTGGTGTGGCTGGAGTGGTGGGAGGGGTTAGGGAGGGCCCTTCGGCCTTTTGTCGCTGAAATTTGAGCATAGACTAGGTCTATGTTTTTTTTTATATTTATTTCTTTTTTGCATGTGCTTGACGGATTTAGGACTTAAAATGTATATATTGTCGTATATATGTTTTGCTCTGTGAAGTGATGGTTGTAAGAATAGCTAAAAATAGGAGATCTCTACGTTCATTGATAGCTCAAATTCCAGAGTTAATGTTAGTATGTATTCGGCACTTTTCCCATGACATTTGTTTTGGCTATATCTTTAGTAATCCTAAACGGAATATGACGTTTGATAGCTCAAATGAGAGCTAATTATATGTAGATGACAGTCGTGAGCTTTTTATTTGTTATGTTGTGATATTTTCATGTGAAATTGTGTGATTTATAAAAAAATAAAATTGTTACTCGTTTTTAGAACATGGGCATTTCATGATTACGCAATAAATTGGTTTAAAAATTAAACTGTCCTGGTAAAATTTAGTCTATTTTCAGAATTTTTAGTCCCCGTGGTTCTACGTTGCGTCTGTGGTGAGCAATCGTTATTAAATAAAATCGTGTAATTTCGGCACACATATTGCTGTAGGTAAAAACGGGTTGAATTAAGTGGTCGGGTGTTAAATTGTAGTTGTAAATAGTTAAAAGACAACGTTGAAATGTGTAGGGGTCATAGCACTGCACTTAAACTCGATTAAGGGGGTCCTTTTAAAAAGTGCCGAAATTAAATGCACTTTTTTTCCCAAATTTTGCTCATTTTGATACCATTTGGCATTTTAGCTGTAACTTTTTGCCAGTTACACGTTGAACAACAAGTAGAAACTTAAATTAAAGAAAACTGTCTGGAGATAATGATAGGCTTTTAAATTTTTGAAAATGATGATTTTTTGACTGAGAAACAATCGATTGTTTGTAAAGTGCCGAAATTAAATGCACACATTTAATTTCGGCAATTTTCCATTTTTTTAAAAACTGATTTAATTAAGTAAAAAAACAACTTTCGTACAGTGAAACTTTTATGACGCAACGCAGTATCGTGAAAGCTTCAAAATGAGCTATCAAACATGAAAATCGGGCCATACAGTGAAAAGTTACATTGGAAAAACAAAAAAGTGCCGAAATTAAATGCACTGTCAGCCTAAAACTTATATGGCGAGGTGATTTACAATTTGGTTTGGAATCTTTTTAATCGATAAATAAATACTTTTTTAATTGTAAACTTTTTTAAACTAACTTTTTTATATTTATATTAAAAATACTTTTTTTAAATTAATTTTTATTGTTGTTTTCATTTTTTAAACAAAGCTAAAGTGCCTGTAAAATGTGAATCATTTTTTATCAGATATTTGGACTCGAATTTTAATCTATTTTTTCATTCGGACTTTAAAATTTTTGATTTTAAAATTCCTTTCTAAACTATTTATCAGTTTATATTCTCCACACTAGGGTAGTGCATTTAATTTCGGCACTTATTCGTTTTTCCAATGTAACTTTTCACTGTATGGCCCGATTTTCATGTTTGATAGCTCATTTTGAAGCTTTCACAATACTGCGTTGCTTCATAAAAGTTTCACTGTACGAAAGTTGTTTTTTTACTTAATTAAATCAGTTTTAAAAAGATCGGAAAATTGCCGAAATTAAATGTATGCGTTTAATTTCGGCACTTTACAAACAATCGATTGTTTCTCAGTCAAAAAATCATCATTTTCAATAATTTAAAAGCCTATCATTATCTCCAGACAATTTTCTTTAATTTAAGTTTCTACTTGTTGTTCAACGTGTAACTGGCAAAAAGTTACAGCTAAAATGCCAAATGGTATCTAAATGAGGAAAATTTGGGGAAAAAGTGCATTTAATTTCGGCACTTTTTAAAAGAACCCCCTTAATCGAGTTTAAGTGCAATGCTATGACCCCTACACATTTCAACGTTGTCTCTTAACTATTTACAACTACAATTTAACACCTGACTACTTAATTCAACCCGTTTTTACCTACAGCAATATGTGTGCCGAAATTACACGATTTTATTTTATAACGATTGCTCACCACAGACGCAACGTAGAACCACGGGGACTAAAAATTCTGAAAATAGACTAAATTTTACCAGGACAGTTTAATTTTTAAACCAATTTATTGTGTAATCATGAAATGCCCATGTTCTAAAAACGAGTAACAATTTTATTTTTTATAAATCACACAATTTTACATGAAAATATCACAACATAACAAATAAATAGCTCACGACTGTCATGTACATATAATTAACTCTCATTTGAGCTATCAAACGTCGTATTCCGTCCAGAATTACCAAAGATATAGTCCAAGATCAAAAATGCTCAATTGGGAAAAGTGCCGAAATTAAATGCACTGCCCTATTAACGCTTGGGGAAAAATTGATCTTCAATGAACGTAGAGATCTCCTATTTTTAGCTATTCTTACAACCATCACTTCACAGAGCAAAACATATATGACGTGATCGTGAATACTATATGACATTTTAAAGGTCCTTAAAATCCGTACATGACTGAAACAGAATGCAAATGAAAGAAATAAATATAAAAAAATAAACATTAGACCTAGTTCAGACCGGAGTGACAAGTGAGGACACGCTCAAATTTCAGCGACAACTGCTGATGTAAGGGTGTAACTCTGCGTTGAACGCACGACGCGTCCGTCACTTGTCACTCCGGTAGTCCGGTGTAAGTCAGGCTCAAATTCATTAGGTATTTCATAACTTAGTGTTATTCCTATTGTCAAATTTGATGGTTTCATCGGTAAAATTATTAAAACAAACGAATAACACTCGGTTGAAAAAAAAATTAAATACAGACAAGCAGGAAAATAACGCAAGTATTTATTATACTTTATTTGGTACAATTTTTTAGAAGAATTTAAAAAAGACGGTGATAACCAAAAAACAAAAGTAGCATTGAAAAATGCTTTAAGAATAGAGCAGGAAAAAGGGGCGATTTTTTCCCGGGCGTATGTTTAGACAGAAAAGATGTGGACTAGTCTGAGATGGACATTATGTGGACTATAGAAAATTTGCATTTGTTTTGGCAGCTGCTCACTAAATAAAAATTTCTACCATATCATAATGATTTGTTTATACATTGATCTAATCACATAGCACTGTTGCATTTTTTTTTAGTTTGATGAAATGTCATTTTAAAAAATCATACTCACAGCAATCTTTGACAAGCACAAGAGTCGCCATTTTTTTCAAATTTATAGTTGTTTTTTACACATACAAATAAATATAACCTTGTAATTGAAAAAGTTGCGATTTCGCGCTTTGTCAAAGATTGCTGTCAGTATGATTTTTTCAACTGACATTTCATCAAAATAAAAAAAAATGCAAAAATATAATTGTTTTAGGGCGTTATCCTCAAGTTGATAAAACTTTTTTTTTAACGTTTCGAAATAAACAACGTGTTTCTTTTTCAGGAAAAGAAAAGGCTAAAATATATACAATAAAGGTAGAGTTCACAAAAACATTTCAAATACATTACATTATCAAGTGCAAAAATACAAAAATAAGTAAAGTTTACAAAAATTTTTTTTTAACTTTTAAATATATAGATGGAAAGTGTTTTGAGTGGTATTATTATACTCAAAACATTAACAATAAAAGTTATTTAAAAAAATTTTGGCTAATTTTTGAAGCAATAAATAATACAAGCTAAAAAACTTTTACGATAAAAAGAAACAGTAAGTGTTATAGCTAGAAGAGTCACAGTAAAAACAGACATAATTAAACAGTTATTGGTAAAATTGTCTTCAGAATTAGGGTAATAAAACTTTCAGATGCACGAAGAGAGGTGTATGGCCCGATTTTCATGTTTGATAGCTCATTTTGAAGCTTTCACAATACTGCGTTGCGTCATAAAAGTTTCACTGTACGAAAATTTGTTTTTTTACTTAATTAAATCAGTTTTTAAAAAAACGGAAAATTGCCGAAATTAAATGTTTGCCTTTGATTTGCGGCACTTTAAAAACAAGATCGATTGTTTCTCAGTCAAAAAATCATCATTTTCAAAAATTTAAAAGCCTATTCATTATCTCTCAGACAGTTTTCTTTAATTTAAGCTTCTACTTGTTGTTCAACGTGTAACCTGGGGCAAAATTGTTACAGCTAAAATGCGAAAGTTGGGTATCAAAATGAGCAGAAATTTGGGAAAAAAAGTTGCATTTAATTTCGGCACTTTTTAAAAGGACCCCCTTAATCGAGTTTAAGTGCAGTGCTATGACCCCTACACATTTTTTACCAACGTGAAAATTCTCAATAAAGCCACCAAACCGACCACAAAATTCTTCTCCACAGAACTTTTTAACAAAATGAAGCTATATTTATAAATATTGTTCCCCGAAAAAATCCCTTAACACTGCTAAAACAGAAATTCACCCCCAGCATTAAAAGCATGCGGCCG
>JASAMX010003852.1:0-19938 GCA_030248175.1 Microlaimidae sp. YZB2_3 | reverse complement strand
TGGGAATTATATGTATTGTACTTCGTTAGGTTACACGTATTGCTATTAAAATGGGTTTTTTTTCAAAACTAATTAAAAAATTTATATTTCATTAATTTTTAGTTATTTTCATGATTATCATGAATACTTATTGTCATTTTTGCTTGAAAACCGCATAATTGCGAAAGCCAGCGGGAAAGCTGGCAGGAAGACCGGCGCGAAAGCATGCCAACTTCCCCGCGGTTTAATTTTGTTATTTCAGTGCAAAATTTAAAAAATTCCGTTATATTAAAAATCAATAGAGGTTTAAACTACATTTCTAAAGTGGCCAAACTTAAGGTGCGTGCCATTAGGTTTGGCCACCTAGTAAAAATGGCTATAATTATTGTCAAAAGCAATTTAAAAAAGTTTTAAGGTTGCAAATTTATCATTATGCATTGTTTCAGGTACATATTATCAATATCATAAGAATACATAATATATTAAGAGAAGAATGTAGCACTCAGTACAAACTTTTGCTACTATGCTGGTTCCAACATAACGCAAAACTGGCACACCGGTGGGCCAGTTCAGGCACACTGTGTACCATTTGCGCTCACTTTTGTGCCAGTTCTAGCACACCAGTGTGCTAAACTGGCACACCAGTGGGCCGAAAATGGCACACGTTATTTAATTAAAAATCTAAAAAGAAAAAAGGCTTTAAAAACAAAAAAAATGAAATAGTAATAAGCATAAATCATTGAATTTAATGAGTATGAAAAAGATTTAAGAAAAGCAATTTTAACTCAAGAAATCTTTCTTAAAAAACAAACAATGGATAAAAAACAGTTTTAAAAACCTTCAATTGGCTGAAATAGGTCAACAGTGAAATTTCTCAGTTATATTACGATCTTCCTGATCAACATGGGGGACCAAACTTTGCCGCTAGAATATGCTTGACTCCCAAAAGTTAATTTTTCAATTTTCCAAAAATCCTATTTTTAAGAACAAAATGCATGAAGCTTTAGTTTCCTTAATAATGTTAAAAATTAGCTGTCTTGACCAAATATAGGCTGGCTTGATGTGTAATTCGTTTTTATATTATCGTGCGCGCATTTTCTTTCATTATGGTCTTTGATTGCGGATGTTTTTTACGCTTTGTTTAATAATTTTTTAAGCATTAAATAAAATACGATAATTTTTAATGTTCCCTTTTAATTTTTTGTGTCAAAAAATCAGTGATATTTAAAAGGCGTGTGCATGAAATTAAAACCAAAAAATACAAAAGAAAAACAAGTTTAAAAAATAAAATTTTAAAAGGATATAATTATGATTTAAGAGGAAAATTTCAGAAAATCACAAAAATGCACTTTTTTGTTTGAAAATGTTGATAATGCAGAATTTACTCTAATAAAAAACTTAGCAAAAACACTTTAATAAACATACATCCAGTTACTTTTGTTTTATTTTTTTTTATGTTTTAAAAATAAGCCAATTTTCTAACACCCTAAATTAGTGGCCAAACCTAAGGCCCGGCTGAACTTAGTCAGTTACCCTAATTCTGTGTATAAGTTTGAACAAAAATTATTTATCGCGCAATTTAGAATTTACGTTTTAATACTCTTGTCATGTCTTAAACTTTTAGAAATCGGACCTCCGGCGTTCAGAATTATGTGGGCCGTTCATAGTGGACAAAGACCTCCGCCTATTCAAAATTGTCCCAAACCATTAGAAATTTTAATGAAAAGGTAATAATACTAAATCATAAACAAACACTTGTATAATTTGAACTCTTCTAGTATCTATTTTTAAATTTGGAAAAGAAGCATTTTAAAATTAGAGGTCAAAAGTGTTTTTTCTCTATATTTTGTTAAAATTTTAATGGTAAACTGGTAAGGTTTTTGCGCGGTCAAGCGCAAAAATTTGTTCCATAAATTTTTTGGGTGAAATTAATGGTTATTTTTTTAGATAGTTGAGAGACTTAAAAAAATTTAATATAAAATTCTGCCATCTTTGCCCATATTTTTTCATTTAGAAATATCCAAGATATTTAATGATTGGGTTTGAAAATTAAAATATTGCCTTTTTATGTTAACTTAAATTTTTTTCTTAACCAAGGCTAAAAAAATTTACATATTTTATTATAATATAATAATTCGCACATGCAATCTACCATAAATTAAAACATTTTTTGGGGGGGGAATTCCGCATCCCAGATCAACATATTAAGGTGCTGGTGCTCCACTCCTTAAGAGTAGAGACTCCCACTTTGGGTGAATTACTGCTCCCCAGCCCTCTAGACTGACAAAACAACAAAAAATTTATCAACAGGAAAAAATTTGCAGTTTTGTTTGAAATGTAAGCTGAAAAGTTACTTCAGGCAAAAAATAGTTAAATTTTTTTGAGTTTTATTTAGGTGCTGGGACAGAGAACCAGCTACCAGACCACCAATGTCTGAGATTGTACAAATAATGACACATTTATTCTCTGTAAGTACACGAATTTTAGTTATCTCAATTTATTAAATGTTTTTTACTAAATAACCCTAAAATTATATTTATTATGATTTTAGGGTAAATATGTTTTAGGGTAAATAAATCGTTTATGCTGAATGTTTTTTATGTCTGTTGGTTTATTTACAATTTTAAAAAAGGTAGAATTGCAACAAAAAAGAATAAAATACTCTGTGATATCACTAATTTCACATACAACAATACAATGAAAATTTTATATAAGATTTTCGCATAATAACTAAACAATTAAAACATACTATTTCTAAAACAAAATTTTAACTAATTTTTTGTAACAAAATTTAGTTATACTAATGTTAAGAAAACAAAGTATCAAAGAGCTATTTCTACTTACAATGGCACGGATTTAAAAACATTTTATCATTATGTATTGTACATTCATTTAGTATTTTGGTAAAGTAGAGCCTCTAGTTGCAAAAGGCCCTAAAAGAACGGCTGAAGATTCCTATGAAGATGAAATTGGTACTTTGCCCACAGCCGTAGTTGGAGAAAAGCGGTCTACAGTCCCTAGAAAACACGCTCATTTCACTTTAGAAGAGACTCTTACCAAGGACCGACTAGCAGTCGGCGAGGTTTTTTGACTTTTTACTCATTGTCACTCCATTTTTTTTGAATACATATAAACGACTTTATTTGTTTAAAACTGATGTGCGTGCGTCGCCTAAGAATTATTTGCTTGTTCAATGCTCAATTTTCATCTGATTTGGGCGCCAAATTTGATCTGTTTAATTTTTAGGTTGTGCCAGTTTTACCCTTACCTGTGGTAACCAGCCCTCTTGTAGTTCAAGATGACTATCCTTTCAACAGTTTACGCTGTACAAACTTATCTCGGTCTGTTGAAGAACTTAACATGGGCGACTCAGCGACTGACCTGAAACCTAGCACATCAGCCTCAAAAAAACCTTTTAAAAAAGGTATACAATTAAAACTGTGAGTTAATATGTAATTTCCTATAGCTTAGAGTTTTTTAGTCGAATTTATTTAGAATGTAAGTTGGGCTCACCTGTGAAAAGCTATGATCAGCTTTTTTTTAAGATTAAACTGGAAAAAGTTATTACCAAAACATGTCAGTTTTCCGTATTTTAATTATAGGCATTGAATATAAAAACCTTTAATCCAGTGTATGCAGAGACATAAGTGTAACCGGATTTCAGAAACCTTGAACTAACAGAAAAGAAGGTTCAAATTTGAAATGTTATAAAAAGGGAACAAATTTTATTTTCGTGATTTGAGCAGAACGTTTATTCGATTTTAAATACTCTTAATCTTTTAATTAATTAAAAATATGTCCAAAAAGGGTCAAACGTTTAATTAGGAAGAAATTTCTGTTTTTCTCAGAACCTTTAAATTTTTCATTTTTTTATTAACTTAAACAAAAACAAAATGTAGCAGTGGTCATTGCAAGATCACAGATATAGTTTCACACTTTTTAAAAAGGTGAAAAATTAAAACTATAAAAATGAGTTTTAACATTTACTTCAATTTGACATAACAGCCAAAAAAGTTTACATGGATCACAGGGGCGTAGCCAGGATTTCGGAAAGGGGGTTGTACTCCATGCAAATTTTTCAAATTCCATGCAAATTTTTCAAAAAAGTTGTACTCCATGCAAATTTTTCAAATTTTTGCAAATTTTTCAAATTTTCCATGCAAATTTTTTAAAGTTTTCAGTAGGGGGTTGTACTTCAAATTTTTAAAATACCATAAAAAGACATTAAAAGAGTAAAAAATTTTTGCACTTCGCACAAAGTGATTCTTTTTGCTGTTATTTGCATTGTTTTTTTAAGTTAAACTTGAAAAATTTTAGGTTTAAAAAGGTATAATATTTAAGATTGTGCAAAAGCACAAAACAAAAAAATTTTGAAAATTGTCTTTGAAATTCATTAGAAACATCACATAAAAGTTGTGAAAGGGATATAAACTTTGCGCTGAGCGGAGTGAAACGCAAGATAATTTTAAAAGAAACTTTGTTTAAAATTGTTCCCAGAATCCTGGCCTGCACAAAACAACTTCCATCAACGCATCGTTTTCAAGTTGGGACCAACCTCAAACCAGCTACCAGTTGGCACCTTTTTGCCAAGCTGCAATCCTAAACCCGCGCTCTAGCTGGAGCTTCAAATACTGCACGCAGGAGATGTTAAAACCAACTCTGGTCCCAGGGTCACAGTAATATACGGCACGTAACATATGCAACAAAAACATTAATACAACAAAAACAACACAAACACTAATACAATGCAAAAACAAACACACGTCACACTGGGTACATGCAAAATGCATGGAAACCACACTCAAACAATACAAACAATAACCAACATGGTCTTGCCAATTACACACCCTACACCAAACACAAAAAACAACAACCACAAAAACAAAACAACAAACAAACACAGACCTGTGCACTGCCCCCCCCCCCTCAGGGTTTAAATGGGGGGCAATTCGAAAACGAGGGGGGCAACTTTTTTGAAACGGGGGGGGCAAGCATGGGGAAAAAAGAGAAAAAAAAGGAGAAAAAAAAGGGAAAAGAGAAAAAAGGGAAAAACCGAAAATAAGGTAAAAATAGGTCTGAAATGGCTTAAAATACATTGAAATAGGCTAAAAACTGCAAAAAATTGCAATTATGGCGTCATCATTGGTCAAAAATGGCGTCATAATTTTAGGGTACTTTTTCATTTTTTTGCCGGGGGGGGGGCAAATCCTCCAATAAAACGGGGGGGGGCATTTCCAGACCGTGCACAGGTCTGCAAACACCAAAACATAACACAACAACACAACAAAACAATAACCAACAAACACTCACAACCAACACCACAGCACAACAAACACAAAACAATACTAACATCCAACACTCCAAATCAAAACTAAAAATACTACAAATAAACATCAATGGAATTAACACAAGCATCACAGAGCTACAAATGCTCGCCAACAAAACTCAAGCAGACATCATCACAGTGCAGGAAACAAAACTCAAAGCATTGCAAACATATACACCAAAACTGCAAGACTACACCGCGTGCAGACAAGATAGACAAAGCAAAACTGGAGGAGGACTACTCACATACTACATACATAAACAAAAACATTATCTTTTTCTAGCTCAATCCTACTCAAACTCCAGAACAAACACAACACCGCAGAGCTACTCATAACACGCATACACAAAAGCAACACAGACATTGCAGCAAACATCTACATCCCTCCAAGGGACACACAATCAGCAACAACAGAAAACAACCAAATAGCAGACACAACACATCATACACCAACTCACCCAGCAAGACAACACAATCATCGCAGGCAACATAAACGCTGATTTCCCTCTATGATTTTCTCCCATAGAAGATCGTAAAGTGGAAGCAGTATCGGACATAATCATAAGCTCAAAACACACAATACTCAACACCAACACGCAAACCAACAGCAACTAATCAACAACAAACATCTCCAGACATCAGAACAATCTCAGCAAACATCAACAACACCCACTCATGGCAAACACTACATGCACTCAATTTAGACCACCTACCAATACCCACAACACTAAACATGCACACACTCAAACAACAACACACCAAAACAACATTCACAAATTATAAAAAAGCAAACTGGCAAGCCTTTACCGCACACATACAAGACAACATACAAACACTCCCACCCACCACAAACATACATCAAGCAAACAAAGCATTTACAAAACTCATTATTCAAGCAGGCAAAGCACATATTCCCAAAGGTCACATTAAGCACACAAACAGGCCACTACCACAACATATCATACAACACCCACAACACCTCAACACACTCAGACAAGCAGGCTCCAAACATCCAGACATACAACAGCTAAACAAACAAATACAAAAGCAAATAGTAGAACATAAAGCAAACATCTGGTAGCAACACATCACAAAACACTTTACCCATAAACACAACTCTTACAAACTATACAACAGAATAGCACAACTCAACAACAAAAAACAATGTACATACAAAAACAGGGCAATCACATTCAACAAAAACAATCACTCGCCCATACAGCATAGCAAAACATTTCAACAAACCATTTACACAATCCACAACTCACAAAACAAACAAAACATACCGCAAAATTACATGCGCAATCAAACTACTAAAATCCACACCCATCACACTAACAGTACAGCAAAATATCACAGCAATACAACACAGCAAAACAAACAATTCAGTTGGGCCTGACAACAAACATACACCACCTCAAACATTTAGGCGACAAAGCACTACAATACGTCACACAACTCTACACTAACATTATAAACACAAACACAATACGACAAAGTTGGAAACTCTCCAACTACATTCCAATTTTAAAACCAAACAAAAACAACAACAACAGCCAATCATTCAGGCCCATCTCACTTATATTCGCACTTACAAAAACTTGCAAAAAAATCATACTCCCATACATCACAAGCAACATAACAAACACAACATACCAACACGGCTTCAAAAAACAACACTCCACATACACAGCATTACAAAAACTATACACTCACATAGCAGCAGATTTGAACAAACTAAAACCACCACACCACACAGTTGTCATAGCATTGGACATGTCCAAAGCTTTTGACACTATCAATCACCACACACTCATACACAAACTCGCAAAAACACAAGTACCCACAACAATCACAAAATTCATAAACAACTACATCAAACGCCGCAAAACACACACCACATACAAGTATCACAAATCAAAAAAACACAGACCTGTGCACGGTCTGGAAATGCCCCCTGTTTTATTGGAGGATTTGCTCCCCCCCCTCCCGTTTTACTGCTCCCCTCCCGCCTTAAAATGAAAAAGTACCCTAAAATTATGACGCCATTTTTGACCTATAATGACGCCGCCATTTTAGACTTATTTTTACCTTATTTTCGCTTTTTTGTCCCTTTTTATCCTTTTTCTCTTCTTTTTTTTCTTTCCCCCTGCTGGCCCCCCTGTTTTATTGCCCCCCTCATTTCAAAAAAGTTGCCCCACCCCGTTTTGGAATTGCCCCCCCCTAATAAAACCCCGGGGGGCAGTGCACAGGTCTGAAAACAGGAGTCCCACAAGGCTCCTGTTTATCACCCACTCTATTCAACATGTACACCGCAGACATTCCAGCACCACCACCAAATGTAAAATCATAACATATGCAGACGACATCACAATATATGATCACACACATCACATCACAATATAAATATCATCACACCCAAACCACCACATAGCACAACAGCAAATACAACCATACTTACACGCAATAAAAACATGAACAGACAACAACCAACTCACACTAAATGCAAGCAAAACAACATCCACACTATTCACACCAGACTCTGAAGAGTACAACACACAACTATCACTACAAATAAACAACATAACACTCATCACAACTAAAAACCCAAAAATCTTGGAGCTCACTTTTGACCCCAAGCTTACATTCAACACACACATCGCAAATACACACAGCAAAGCATGCAAAACACTCAAAATCATAAATAAACTCACAGCAACATCGTGGGGTAAACCAAAAGAAACACTCACACACACATACAAGGCAATCACTTAACCAATAATCAAGTATGCCAGCACAGTCTGGGGCCCCACAACATCAAACACACAAATTAACAAACTGCAAACAGTACAAAACACTGCTCTCAGCGTCGCAACAGGGCACACAACAGACACAAACACACACACACATCATACACACAGAGGCTAAAGTCCTCCCAATAGCAACACACATTAATTCTACGGAAAACAAGCAAAATTGGCAGCAATGTACTCAAACAATCAACTCAACTACTTAACACAAGAACCTACACCCAGCAGGCTTAAAAAGAAACAATATTTCAATACAACAACTACACAACAAACATTCCAACAGACATACACAACAAAACTTACAAAGCACTAAAACAACAAATCCACACAAACACAGTCACAAACCACATCAACAACACTCCAATAAACCCAATACTTCAAACAAAAGCACCAGCAATAAGCAACAAAAAAGAAAATCTTCCTCGCTGGGTCAGGAGAACCCTCGCCCAACTCATGACGGGGAAATCTCCTTTCCTCTACTCTTACCTACACAAAATCAATCCCACACAATATACATCACCAAACTGCTCGCTATGCAAAACACAAATACACACAACACAACATCTTTTCACATATTAATACGACCTTGGCACCAGAGGACCTTTGGGCGAACCCCACTGCGGTTGCTGATCTCCTCCGAGAGTGGAAAGAGGGGGTGAGCAAGGCGAGGAGTGTCGAGTGTGCCAGATGGAACCAACCGGGATTGAACGAAACTCTGGTTACTGGCAAAGGACAACATTTTTTAAAATTGTTATTTTAGGACCCCCAAATTTTTACCTCCGCCAGCCCAAAGAGGGGGTTACAAACCCCCATAACCCCCCTGGCTACGCCCTTGTGGATTATTTCAAACTACAGAATTGCGTTATTTTCTGTTGTAATGCGGAAGGAAGATAAAGATGAGAGTGAAAATTCTGAATAATTAAATCCAAGGGAAACCAAAACCTTTTGTATACATGTTCATTGGGAAATCGGAAACCGAAATTTTAGGTACAGACCTGTGCACTGCCCCCCCCCGGGGTTAAAACGGGGGGCAATTTCAAAATGGGAGGGCACAAGGGGCAACTTTTTTGAAACGAGGGGGGCAAGCAGGGGGGAAAGAAAAAAAAAGAGAAAAAAAGGAGAAAAAAAGAAAAAAAAGGGACAAAAAAAGCGAAAATAAGGTAAAAATAGGTCTAAAATGGCTTAAAATACATTGAAATAGGCTAAAAACTGCAAAAAATTCGCGATGATAGCGTAATCATAGGTCAAAAATTGCGTCATAATTTTAGGGTACTTTTTCATTTTTTGGCGGGGGGGGGGGGCAATAAAACGGGGGCAAATCCTCCAATAAAATGGAGGGGGGCATTTCCATACCGTGCACAGGTCTGTAGGTATGAAACCGTTTTCTATATATTGCGCTAAATATTTTAAGAATAAGCCTTTGTTACTCATTTTATTCATTATATCTGATTGAGGTATACAAACCACAAATCACTTCTTGTATTGTTTAAAATGTGTTTGAATCTCAGCGGACTCCTGTTTTTTTTTTTAATTTTGTTAAGAATGGTGCCGCTCTTTCTGCAATTTCCGTTACGATTCTGGCCAATATACATTCCTATTTTGACTTGATAAATTGTTTAGGTCACCGTAAGACGGGTTCCTACGACACAGCTTTGCTGGGACCTCCACACGCCCACAACGCCCACGGGGGTGGCCGTGCTCCGACTGTTCAGGTGGATCACGCCCTTATGGCCAAGGAGCGATTGCGCCTCGACCTCAAGCACCCAATCACCCAAACTGCTCACTTATCCAATGGTAAAAATTACGTAATCCTAAAATACAGTAAAATTTTTCTATTTTATATAATAACAGATTAGCTCGCGGTTATTCTAAAGTTATAATTATTTTGATGCATGTTAAACAAAAAAACTTGTATAAATCAGCATTGTGAACAATAACGTCCAGTAAATCCTGGGCCTCCAGGTAAGCACTTAAAACTATTGTAGTTTATGCAGAGAGATCTTGTTATACTCAATTCTTACTTATCTAACTGCAAAAATATATTTACATATTGTTTTAAACGTAAATTTAATTAAAATAAAACATATAAAAACATGCATTTAATAATTATTGACATTTAATCGTTCAGTCTACAACTGGGTGCACGATGCATGAACAAACAAACAAAATAAAAAGTTCTCTGATAGGCTTTACTAACTTTGGGTTCTTCTAGCCCTGTAAGCAGCTTTATGCAGTTTTGAATAATATTGTTGGTATAAATCAGAAAACCCCCTCATGGTCGCCCGGGAATCTGGCAACAGATTACCCCAGCAAAGCCCGAGGATAATGCTGAGGTCTTCGTCCTGAGGGGGATCAACGTCACCCCGCTCGGTCGCTTTTTAGCCGGGATACTCGGGCCCGTACAGCTTGCTGTAGCTTGGTGGAGAGGACGGCGAAGGGCGACCACGAGGAATGTGTCCAATGTTGCATTTTTTTCCAACAGCAAAAATTCTTCCCCTGTCCCTCCCCCCCCCCCTACCCTAACTCTAAACATCATAATTTCGGTTTCAGTTTTATGTTCTGCTTGCTTTTATCTTTTATCTTCTTGTTCTCGGTTGCTTTGTTTTGTTTAGAGACGCTCAAGCCAGCTGTGTTTGCTCTGTCATTGGATGGAGTTCTGCCATTGTTGTATGGATATGTGAAGCTCAATGGACCTGGTTGCTCTTGGAACCACCCATGTGCCAGAAGAGCTGGACAAAAGACGGATCAAACGCTTTGTTTTATTTTTAATTTTTTTTTGTTTATTAACACGGTGCAGAGTATCATTTATTTTCACGCTATCTTAATTGGTGGGCGGGCGCTATGTAACTCGTTATAGTACGGCACTCTATATACATACATAAATTTTGCTTAGCTTTATGTCAAACATATCGTATTCCTAACCGCACAAACATATTCCACTTTTACAACCCTTCACCTTGCACTGTTTCGGGTTTTTTTTTATTCTTCTTTGTCATTTTAAAATAATTGGCATTCCTTTACATTAAATTATGTCATTGTCTGTCAAATCCCCCTCTCATAATTTTAGTCTAATAAAATTTTTTTTTGTTTACTCATGTTACATTGGCCACACTTCTCACAAATCCCGCGATGTGGGTGGGGCTTTTAGCCAAAAAATTATAGTAATCAAATGTTCTTCTGGTCAGTTATGTATCATAGTTCAACTAAACTCAATATTATAACATTAACCAAAGAACGGTGTTGATTTTCTAGGTTTTTTGGACGGTAAGACAGGGCTTAAATTCTGTAGCCGGCCCGCATTAACAAAAACAAAAACAAACAAATCAGAAAACACCAATTTTATAAACAGGGGCGTAGCAAGGATTTTGGAAAGGAAGTTTATTACTCTACAAATCTTTCGAAGGAAGGGGGTGCTAGGTGGTTGTACTACAAATTTTTAAAATAACGTTAAAAAAATATTAAAAAATAAAAAGTGGTAGAAATTTTTGCGCTTCGCGCAAAGTCAGTATCTCGCTGTTGTTTGCAATGTTTTCAGAAAAACGTGAAAAATTATTTTAGGTTTAAAAATGTATGATATTAAAAATCGCGCGACAGCGCAAAAAACTTTTGATATTCATTAGAAACATCACTTTAAAGCTATAAAAAGGTATATTTATGTTGAGCACTAAGCCAAGCGAAGCGCAAATTTTTTTTTTAAATTTCTTATCTTTGCACCCCAAAATATTTACTTCTGGTGGCTCAAAGAGGGAAAGGTTTCCTTCCACCACCACAACCCCCTGGCTACGCCCTTTTTTTAAACAAAAAAAACAACCTAAATTACGAATTCTAAAAATAGCCTTAAGTCATGGGTTGAAAAAACTTTATAATTGTAAAAATATAAAGAGTCATCTGACGTATTAAATTGATAAAAAAACATTTAACTAAATCTAATTTTACAAAATCAAATTTAACGTAAGAAATAATTTTAAGGATTTCCGTCCAGTGGGGAAAATTCTCCGATGGTACCAGTGCCTTTAGCTTTTGAATGTTTGGAGCCGCACATACAACCAATTCCCCCGGATCCTCGTTCTAAGGAATCTATGGAAATTTATGAAGACCATTGTCGAGTATTATTTTTTTGTTAAACAATAATTATCTATTATTTAGTTGTATTGTATGCCGTATTGTATAATAATAATTATTATTATATCCTAAGTTATTATTATAGATGGCCGACGAATATATTCGAGTACATGAGGAAATTCAAATACTGATGAAGCGAAAGTAAGATGCATGTTATGGAAAAAATTTAAGGCACTTATTTTTTTTTAAAATTAAAGTGGTAAAATATGCTGTTTTAGATTAACTAAGTTCTTTAAAAAAGATGAGGATTTATTTACATTTTTACATTAACATTTTATTGTGTACTAAACAGACTACTGTATTTTAATATTTAATTTCTAAATCTTTTTTTATTACTGAACTATTGAAATAAGCAGTAAAAATAGTGTAAACCATAGATCACCGTGTGGCCTTCACTCACCCCCCAAGACCCTTGGAGGACCACCCTTCGCCCCTTTAAACCTTTGTCGGACTGCCCCTTCCCAACCCCTGTTTTTTAATCCTCCTCCAACCAACCATCCGCGGACCAGGCTAGCCCCTCGCCCCAAACACTATTTTGGAAATTTTGTTTCAATAAAAAAATGAAAATTTTTAAGCAAAGCCTCTAAATCAAGCTAAAATTTATTATTATAAACTTCATTAGTGTGTTATAAGGTTAAAACTTGGTATCAAGAAACATGCTAACCCCCTCCCCCCTCAAAAAAGCCCTTTCTAGCCTTTGCATTTTTTGAGAAGTAGACATATTTTTACCTTAATTTCGCTTTTTTTAGTTCCTTTCTTGTTTTCTTCCCTTTTTTCTCTTTTTTTTTCTTTTTTCCCTGTTTTCTCATTTTGAAATCCCCCCAATAAAACCCCGGGGGTAGTGCAAAGGTCTGCTAGAGTATGCCACCCCCTAACTGTTCAAAATTCTATCCATCTACATTAAAACCCTCCCCCCTTAGGTCTTTCTTCTGTGGGCTAAATTATCATAAACAGTTTTTTAATCTATTTAGAAAAGTCGTATTGGCTTCTTTGGATCACGACATAAAAGAAAAACATACAAGTAATCGCTTGCAGGAAGACTACGAAAATTTAACTGAAGAAAAGGTAAAATTTTATTATTTAAAAATCATTTTCTCTCGCTGATACAGTGTGGATGCACGATGCACCGCCCCTATTCTTTTTTGAGCATATTTTACCATCCTCCGCTTTTCCCTCCTAAAAATGTTGGTTTTTTGATATTCAAAAGCTTTCTAGATTTTGCTCTGGGGAAGAAATATCTAGCTTTTTGATATTTTTAGAGTAAAAAAGTTAAAAACAGCGTTACTTGCCAGTGAAAAATTTTGTTGGTTAATTGTAGTCCCCCTTTGTCTAAAATCCCATCAATCTACCCATCTGTTGTTAGTCGGATTTGGTGCAAAAACGCACCCTAGAAAAAATGCACCCGCGAAAAAAGGGCCCGATTAGTGTAAAAACGCCAAAAAACTATGGAAAAGCGCACCCGCCTATGAAAAAAGGGCCCATGACAGGATAAGTCAAAAGGAAAGAACGCACCTTAGAAAAAATGCACCTGCGGAAAATGGGCCCCACTAGTGTAAAAACGCTGAGAAACTATGAAAAAACGCACCCGCCTATAAAAAAAGGGCCCCACAATTAGAAACTGTTTTTTTTGTTACTTAAACAGGTAATCTGCAAAAAAAAAGCATGTGTATTGGGAAAATTTTTTGATGAAGCGGTGATAATTCAAAAAAGTACAAACACTATAAACAGCTTGTTGAAAGTATGAAATAAATGTAAGTAGTATGAAACGAAAACATTTTTTAAGAATAAATAGCTTGTGCAACTAAAAAATTTACAATATTCATGTAACAGAAGTAAAAGGTAAAAGAAAACAAGTGAATTAAAATTAATATGTAATATTACATTTTTTAAAATATAGCAGAATAAACTTGTAAATGCTTTGTAAACACAAATAAAAAAATTGAAACGGCAAGACATAGGTTTAACGGTTAAAATAACAAAGAACATATTTTAATAGTTTGCCATTAATCTTCTTGGTCAATATTTTCGCGGATTTATAGTTATTATAAGATCCAAAAAAAATTTTAAATGGCAACGGTCACGCAGAAAATCAAAAATATTTTTTCTAATTTTTATAAAGACATTACGGTAATAAGTTAGTTTCTAGGTTTATAAAAAATTTTTTCTTGTATTTTTAAGCTACCAATACGGTCCAATATATTCGATTAAAACATCTTTAAAAATTTTTTTAAAGTGATTTCAAAATTGTTTAAGATTACTCTACTTACCTCCTGAATAAGTTGAATTCGTAAGTTATAGTGTTTATAAAAAAAGTCAAAAAAATCTCTAAATCTTCATTTTGGTCACAAACATACTGAAAAGAGCTTTTTATTTTTTCTATTTGAACGATTCAAAACACTTTGGGAATAAAGCTGATTTTGTACACGTTTTTGAAAATTCATCTTTTATTTGAAGGTTTATTTTTAAGTTTAAACTTTTTAAACTCTCGCTTGAATTATTTTAAAACGTTTAAAACATTTTTAAAAAAACTATCGTTTTATTATTATCGTTTTAGACATACATGGGCAAGTTGATCCGGAGTGGGGGGGTTAAACCCCAAATTAGGGGGGGGGGGTTAAAATCCGAAAAACGCAAAATACCCATATCGTTTTTTTTCTGGAGTGCATTTTACCCATATCGTTTTTCGATTTTGAAGGAAAAATAGGTAAAAAACGCTAATTTTAGGTCAAAAAGCCCTTTTTATTGCATTTTTGAGCTTTTTATTGCTTAAAACATTCATTTTGACCTCAAAACTTTAGTTTGGAGGCAGTTAGAAGTCATTTTAAAGACATTTTTTTTTCTTCATTTTTCCAAAATTGGGGGGGTTAACTTTTTCTCCCCCCCCCCCCACTTCTGAGTGGGGGGGGGTTAAACCCCCCTTCTCAGAATTTGGGGGGGGGTTAACCCCCCCAATCCCCCCCCTCCCCCGTGCCCATGTATGGTTTTAGAATTATCGTTTTATTTATTTTAAATTATTTAGTGGTAAAAATAGAAAATTTGATAATAGTACTGTTTTATAACAATAGCGGCGGTGGCTACATTTATTGCAAAATATATTTAGTATAGTATGGTGTACCTTATGAATATAAACAAAATACGAGAATAAATTTTGTTTGTGAGAATGAGTATGATTTTTACACGTTTCCAGAGAATTTTTCTTTTATTTTCAATAGGAAATTAGTTTAAACCCCCTTATGTTCGTTTAAAAATGTTATAAAAGCTCTTAAAAATTGGGAACAAATAAAAACAAATGCGGAATGTGCTTCGTAATTGCCAAAAAGGGTAAAAAGATAAAAAAATGTTACTTGGGGTTGTTTAAAAAAATGGGGTGATCACAGGAATACCTAGATAATTATTTCTGCCACAAAAATGGCAAAATAATTATTATATCACTTTTAAAAACATTAGAAGGATAAATTTTGTTTCCACACGATTTTACTAAAAAAATTGTACAAAATCTACGTATGTATGTATCTGATTTTTTTTCTGCTAAACAATATAAATCGTCTATTTACTTTATTATAATTTGCCGTATTAATTTATTAACTGATAAGTTCAAAATAAGTTACATTTAACTCTGAAATTTAGTAACTTGGATTAGATTTGTTCTTATATTGTTAGGTTTTCTTGTTTTTATCAATAAAGTTGTTAAAAGTAAAAATCACATTTTATTTTTAGAAAAATCCTTAAATATAGACTAGCAGAGGACGTAAGTATTGCCAATAACTATAATTTGTGGATTTTGCATTATGAATTATAAAAAAGCCATAAATAACCAATTATAACAAAAAATCGAGCAAATAATAGTGTTACTATTAAACTATTTTTTTTGCTCCATTTTATTTTTCTGATTTGTTTTAGATTTGTTGTATTGTCTCTTGCTAAATGAACATCAGTGTTTGGCTTATTTTTTAAATTCCACGTTTAATTAAACACTTAAATAAAAACAAAAAAATGCATTCGATAGATATACATAATATTAAAAAAAAACTAAAAAAAAACATACATTTATGTGGATAAAATTTTGCTCGATAGGTGCTGTTTTTCATAAGACGCTAGCGCCTATTGTGTTGATAACGCTCTGTTTACGAAATAAAAAAACATTTTCCGACCATGGGGCCCTTTTTTCGTAGGTGGGTGCGTTTTTTCACAGTTTCTTTGCGTTTTTACACCAGTGGGGCCCTTTTTTCGCAGGTGCATTTTTTCTAGGGTGCGTTCTTTCCTTTTGATTTTTCCCGCCATGGGGCCCTTTTTTCACAGGCGGGTGCGTTTTTTCATAGTTTCTCTGCGTTTTTACAGTAGTCGGGCCCTTTTTTCGCGGGTGCATTTTAACTAGGGTGCTTTTTTTCCCATTCCCTGTTAGTCGTTACCCTAATAAATAATGACATTTTAGTAATAGACAGTAATACAATAAGTAAACATAATAAATAAGTACATGTTTGTTTATTCATAGAAAATCACCCATTTTTAACTTATAAAAAAGCATAGAAGGTCGCTGATAAGTTGTTTGTGTGTATCACTAAGTTTTATCTCAAAATTAATAAAGATTTTCCATAATTAATTTATGTGTTTTTTGCAAATGTTTTTTGTTTTTTTTTTAAATAAAAAAATATGGTTGAAAAAAAATCGTCGGGGCGCCAATTTCATGTTAATTTTACTGAAGGGCCTGAGCTGGTCAACGAAAGCTTTTTCCAATATTGAATTTATTAGAACAGGAAATCATGCGCAGTCACAGAACGCGATACATTATTTTGTGAAAAACGTATCGTCTACGTAAACTAGTAGCTGTGGAACCTGTCTATAAATATAAAAATTAAAATGTAAAGGTTTAGCGTTATCCTTTAAAAAATACAAACTTATGGTTTTTATATCAATTGTGTTTCCGTTGCTGAGAAATATAATATTAATATGACAAGATGTCAGTGTTTTTTTTTAAGTTATATAAAGTTTTTAGTAAATTTTATTACGACGGCGTCCATTTTGTACAAATTTTTATTAAGTTTTATTATAGGAGAAGTTATTGCGAATTCATGAAAATCTCACAGCTATGGTAGAAACTATTCGACGCAGACATTAAAATTAATGACTTTGTTTTTACAGCTTCTAAATTTTTATGGACACCTGTACAAAACCACACACTTTTATTGATTTGGATTAAAAGTTGGATTTTCATTCAGTTTTAAATGTGGATTTTACCTGTGGATAGTTTTTTACTTTAATACTTGGTTAGAAAAATTTAAATTTTTTCTTATTTAGATTAATTTTGTAAGTTCGCGTACCAGGGGCGGTTTCGCCATAAATTTTTCATTTCTAGATTTAGATCTCAGTCGAAATAGTTTTATTTAATATTTCTGTTGTTTTAGTATGGTTGTGTTTTATTTGTTAAAGTTTACGTTTAAAAAAAGAACTAATTTTTTTAGCCCAAATTACATTATTTTTTGATATGATTTAAAATGCATGAAAAAAGTTTAAAAAATATTTTGCAATAGTCATTTATCATAAAAACAACAATTTAAAAGTAATATTTTTGTCGTTGTATTGATTGACTAAAGTTGTCTCAGGATAGTTTTTCCGCCAAGCCAATTTTCGTGAATAATTTAAGGTTTATATTATTTTTTATTTCTCACATTTTTTATGTCTACATAATATTATTTAGTCAATAAAGTTTAGTGATCTATTTAATAGTTTTTACTATTTTTTCTAAATTGCCGTCTTATTCTTTGTAGATTTTAATTTGTTTCATTCTGGTTTGGCCTAATACCCTTAAAACCAAAAGACTAAGCGCCCCGGACTTTCTTCCTTTTTTCACCCACTACACTAAGCTATCAGAACCGCGGTGTCCCATATGTGTGGATCTTTTTGTACACGGTAAATAAGGAAATGGTACAAAATACGCAGGAAATTTACGAAGCACACCTCGCGGCTCACGTTTTATAACTTTTATAATTATAATGACTTTTTTATGGGTCGACTAATTTATTTAATAAATCACTTTTCTACGCATTTAACACAACGCAAAAAATAACGTCGTTAGGTTTTGTGAATTTTAGTTTTAAAAGTTAATATCACCACACATATGGGTGGTGTGTTTTGTTACGTTTTATTGTATTAATTGGTGTTTCTGACATAATTATTACATTATAAGCGAGCGTGATGTTTTTCCCGGTAATGGAAAGTTTTTTACCTGTACATACGTGGAGGTGGAGTAAAAAATAATCAAACATACTCAAATTGAATGTATTAAGTATTTTGTAAAATTTTTGATTTTAATATAAATTTCTATGTGAATTAGAGGAACTGTGTTCCGTTTGTGTATAAAAATGTTTGCAATAAAAATTTTTAAAAGACTAGCAAATAAACAAATTATACTATGTTTCTTAAAGGACTAGTCCGCGGCAATTTTAAAATCGCAGGAATTATTATACTTTCGCGCGACTAATATTAGAAAATTTTATTTTTATTCTTAAAGGTGCGGTGCAGAGTCAAACTTTTTATCTTCGATTTTGATAACTTTTTGTGAAAACCTTACCCCTGCCCCCAATAGCCTACAAAATTTTTTTCAACAAAATATCTGCAGTGAGTCAGGAGTTATGTATGACCCCCCAAAATGACATTTTTGACAATGCGGTACGTGACGAATTGCTCAATAGGTATTACGATTTACGTTACAAATTATGCGATCAATAAAAGCGGCTACTTTTTACTCTGATTTGATACCTTGATCGTTAAGATTGGTGCAGTGTTTGTCGAAATATAGCGTTTCCCGTACAAAAAAACCCCCGATTTTTTCGTTAAAAATACCAAACGACTGCAGTGATTTTGTGAAGTTTGCCCAACTTTTTTGTCCTTCACTTTGTGTTTTTAGCTGCAAAAATCGAGTGTTTTTTTGTACGAGAAACGCAATATCTCGAAAAATACTGCACCAATCTTATAGGTAAAATACTCGTAGCTGAGAACGTAGGCGTGGTTTAATTTTCGCCTTTTAAAATAACATATTTTTACCTGTTTTTAATGAAAACTTACAAAAATCAGTGCTTATATAAGATTATTTTATATGAATTGGTTTTTAGTGTAAAAAATCTATTGTATATGTATGCATTTCGTAAGCAAAGCTTGTATTTTTGTTTAAATTTTGTTTTTCATACGTTAAAAATCGATTTTTGTTAAGATTATTTAGTGGTAAGTTGACATTTAACAAAGTCGTGAAATATTTGCTGCCGTCTATTGTAACGGCGCAGTGTAAAGTGAGTCATTTCAAATTGTTTCCGGTCAGTGGTCCCCACGCGCAGAAGAGAGCATGCGTACTGTAAGGACTCGCGAAACTGCGCAATTGCGAACTCATTTAGGATTTTTACAACCTCAACTAAAGTTGGAAGCGTGCCAATGCATGATTTCTGCTACCACTACGCTGATTAGTCGATTTAAAAGACGATAAACAATTCTGAGCTATTTTTGGAGTAAACCAAAAGGCGAGAGTCGCAGCTACGAGGATTTTACCTAAAACGTTCAAGTATCAAATTAAAGTAGAAATTAGCCGCTTTCTTTGAGTGCACAATTTGTAACGAAAATTGTTATACCTATTGAGTAATCTTTCACGTACAGAATTGTCGAAAAACGTCATTTTTAGGGGGTCATTACTTCTGAACCACTGGATATATTTGT
>JASAMX010003850.1:0-32527 GCA_030248175.1 Microlaimidae sp. YZB2_3 | reverse complement strand
TTTGCTTTTGTCCAAAAGTATTGTTTTAACTCTTGAAATATAATCTGTTTTGTTAAGAATTACTATAAAGTTCCCTTTATCAGCTTTAGAAATGATTATGTTTTTATCGGATTTTAGTGATTTTAGTGCTTCCTGTTCGTTTTTTGTTACAAGTTCCAAGGAGTTGAGTTATTATTGTAAAGATAAAAAGACGACAGACCAATATCCTTTAGACGAGTTTTTAGCATGTTTTGATCAATACCAACAGGACAAAATCTTTTAACTTTCCTGTAAAGCAGTTCAAAAGGCAAAAAGTAGTCAGCGAGTTTTAATTTGGACGGCGGAATGGCAAAATTTAAACCTTTTGTAAGAAGTGACTTTTCATTACTGCTGAGAACGCGAGACGATAAATTTAAAATAACTTTATCAGGATCATTGCGAAATAAATTACGGCGGCTAAGAAGAGCAGCAAGTTTTCGAGAGTGAATTTCTTGGTGTTGATTAATGTTTTTTGGGATAAAACGAGAAGTAATGTTTAATGTATGAATGTAGTCAAAAAACGATAGAGTCCGGTAAAGAAAAGCTTTAAAATCAGAAAATTCGGCTTCTAAGTTTGAGATGGTGACATTTTTAAGGTGAATTTCTTGAAAAAGTAGGCGTTTCTGGGCTAAAAAATAAGAATTTGAAAATTGAAGTCGTCTATTAGCCAATCTGAAGCGAAGAAAGTTCGGAATAACGGATTCATCTTGACAGTTTTTTTAAAAAGTCTAGATCGAATTTAGCCTTGCGCAATCTAAGTTCCAAAACGCTCAAATTTTCGAATTTTTCGTGAGATACCGGTTCCATATCGACGATTAATAATATAATTAAAACTTTTAGTCGGTGGGAACCTAAGTTTTACAATAAATAAAAGCACAGTCGATAAAATCTTTATTAAATTAGCATTACATCAGTAGCAATGTTGCAACGTTTCGGCGCGAAACGTTGCAACATACTACTGATGTAATGTATGCAATAAAGATTTTATCGACTGTGCTTTTATTTATTGTAAAACTTCGGTTCCCACCGACTAAAAGTTTTCATAATGAACAAAGTAATTTTTGTTTCACCAAATTCATGCCAAGAATGGCCTTAATAATAATTTTTGCTTCTTGTTTTAGTTTTGTAAGCCTAAAATATATCGTCTAAAATAGTTAGATTTAATCTTATTAAAAATTACAATATTTTTCCTAACGAAAACCAGCGCAATAGCTTTTTATACAAGTTTCTAATATGAATCCTTTAATAATTTTTAAGTTGATATTTAATAAAAAAAAATATAACTTCTAATATTTGGTCAAATTTCAGTTTTTGCACAGCTCTCGAAAGAGTCAAATCGATGGAAATGATTATAAAAGCATTAAGGCATTCAAGGATTAAAAGAAGGATTTTTTAAGTTTGTTCCGCCCATTTTTTTGATTTCCGCTTTAACCACAAAAAGAACAAGGACAAGAGCTATTGAGAAGAACAAACAAAAACTCCTATAAAAAAATCTGGGTGATCTTTTCAACAAAATGAATGATTGCTCTATGAAGGGCGTGCTGAGTTCTATGTTATGCGTTTTTATAAGTCTCAATTGTGTCTAACTTAAGGTTTAACATTATCTATATAAATTATTCTCAGACAGTTCCTGATCCTGACGATCTCTTCCAGTGAAAATATTTTTCACTAGAAATTATATAGTTTGTACAAAAAATAGGTGGTCGAAAGCTTTTGTTTGATATAAACCGACATCTTATTACAAAAAAACACACAGTCGATACAATATTTATTGAATACATGATTTTACGTGACGTTTTAAGTAAATTGCACAATCATCATCAGACGAATTGAAATACAAAAACAAAATTAAAATAAATATTTTATATATAAATAAAAATAAAGATTATAATATTTTAATAATATTTTATTGACTGTGCTTCTTTTTACAATAATATTCTCAATTTATACCATAAATAATTGGTTGTCAATGGGTGGACTAAGTGGGGTGCTTTGTCTGGTCTGTTTGTTCTGTTGGGGTACTGATATTAATTTCCTTAACTTCGTTTCCCTTCCCTCTCCTTTGCTACCGTCTTTGAGAAAAAAGAATCCCCCCCCTGTTTGGCATGTCCCCCCCCAATCCTCCCCCCAATAGTCCCCCAACCCCCCCCCTTTTTAAAACTAAGGTTTTAACTCAGTTATATGTAATTAAATAATGTTAATCTCATATTTACATCTTTACTACCTATGAAAAATGCTTTATTTAAAAAAATAAAGAAGGAAAAAGGGGCGATTTTGCCCCGGGCATATGTTTAGACATAAAAGATGTGGACTAGTCTCAGATGAACATTACGTGAGCCATAGGAAATTTGCATTTCATTTAAACAGCTGACCATTTAATAAAAATTTTCACCATATGATAATGATTTTTTAAACGGTGAACTAAATACACAGCACTGTTGCATATTTCCATTAGTCTGATGAAACCTTAATTTTAAAAAATACTCACAGCAATCTTTGACAAGCGCTAAATCGCCACTTTTTGAAGTAAATTGTTTTATTTGTTTGTGTAAGAAACAACTATAAATTCCAAAAAGTGGCGATTTCGCGCTTTTCAAAGATTGCTGTGAGTATTTTTTAAAATTGAGGTTTCATCAGACTAATGGAAATATGCAACAGTGCTGTGTATTTAGTTCACCGTTTAAAAAATCATTATCATATGGTGGAAATTTTTATTAAATGGTCAGCTGTTTAAAGGAAATGCAAATTTCCTATGGTTCACGTAATGTCAATCTTTTGTGTCTAAACATATGCCTGGGGTAAAATCACCCCTTTTTCCTTCTTTATTTTTTAAATAAAGCATTTTTCATAGCTAGTTTACCACTTTTATGATGTTAAACATAAATGAACCAAAATTGTTTTATGTTGTCAACTTTTTGCAGTTGAGTTTTGTCTAGATCATTGAATGAACAAATAATAAAAATCATTTTTCAACAAATCACAATAATCATATTTAACAATTGTAGCGTTTAAATAAAAAATAAGAAGAAGATGAATTTAAATTACAAAATTTACCCACGTTGTTTAATTATAGTTAGTGCGATGCAGTGGCGCTCCAGACAAAGTTTACCTACGTTCTCTAAATATAGTTGGCGCGATGCCGTGCGCCAAGGATTGCAATTATACTTTTTAAAGTGAAAACAAAAATAATAATAATAAGATGATGAACATGAATTACGAATGTTACTCACGTTCTCTAAGTATAGTTGGCGCGGTGCCGTGGGTTAAATTGCAGTGTGGCACCTCCGCACCACCGATAATTGAAATTATATTTTTTTGAAATATAAATAATAGGAAGAAGAAAAAGATGATAAACATGAATTACAAAATTTACCAGGTGCTCTAGTTATAGTTGTCGCGGTGCCGTGGGGCTAAATCGCAGTGGGCGCTCCCGCGCCACCGATGATTGCAATTATTTTTTTGAAAAAAAATTATAAGAAGAAGATGAAAGGAGAAGATTATAAAAATTAGAAGAAGAAGATGATGAGAATAAATTACAAGTTTTATCCAGATTCTCTGATTATAGTTGGTGTGGTACCGCAGGGTTAAATCGCCACGTGAACGATGAAAGAATATTGATTTTAAGATAATGAGCGTTAGACTTATAATAATAAATAGAAGAAGATGAACATAAATTACTAAAAATTTTCCCAACGTTCTCTAATTATAGTGTGCTGTGGTGCTGTGGGTGCTGTGGGTGCTGTGAGGCTAAACCGCCGTGTGGCGCTTCGCGCGCCACTGACACATTATTATTTTTTAATAAAACTTTGAATTAATTTTGTCATCAGTAATGTGAGAATTAAAAAAAATAGTCTGTTGTTTTCGCCGTTTTCCGCGCGGTTGAAGCAGATGGCGCTGGAAGCTGGTTCGGTTTCTGCCACCAATTAAAACCGGTCTGCGTTTTTTGTGCGGTTTCTATGGGGGGCTGTTCGTTGTCTGCTCTGTACAATCCTTGTTGTTGCCAAAAGGCTGTTATTGTGCGGTTGGGAGTTTTTATTTGTCTAATTTTTTCAATTTATTATTTTGATCAATAAATCGATAACAGGGATCTAAATGAAAAAAGTGGCTCCTAAAAAAGTTGCGTAAATCTTTCTTCTTTCCAATGAGCCCATGTTTATTTTTGATCAATCAGTAACGAAGGAGGAATATCGATTTTAAGAATTGAGCGTTAGAATAATAATAATAATAATAAGAAGAAGAAGAAGAAGAAGGAGATGAACATGAATCTCAAAATTTACCCACGTTCTCTAATTATGGTTGGCGCGGTGCCGCGGAGCTAAATCGCCGCGTGGCGCTCCCGCGCCACCCATGAAACCATTTTTTATAGTACAAAAAACTGTTAATCTTTTTTTATTTTACAAAAAATTGAAAACAAAACTGAGTTGTTTTTCTTCACGGAGATATGTTTTTTAGAAAATAACTGAGCAGACTATAACCTATTGCGCCGTGGGGCATTTTGCTCCAGCAGCATAGCTATTCAATATAAAAGCAGTTACCAATTTTCAGTGCGCGCCGTCCAAACTTTTTAGCGCGCAATATAGGCTAACTCGGTTTTACTTGATTTTTTTAAGATTAAGCCTATGTATGTGTTCCTAAGCCTAAACAAAGCCTTAAGAACAACCTAAACTTTAACAAATAGCTGCGCGAAGAAAGCTTAGGTTGTTTTTTAAGCTTTGCTTAGGCTTAGTAACGCGTAAACTTAACCTTAAAAAAACCGAGTAAAAAAAGTCGAGTAAAACCGAGTTTACATTTATAACACATTTTTGTTAAATTTTACAGTTAGAAAAATAAACTATGAAATAATCAACCGTCTTATTATAAAATTTTTTTACTTTAACGCCTTAGTTCCTAAATGGCGGCAGTTTGGCGGCGGTTTGGCGGAAGTTTGGAGGCAGATTTGGCGGCGCACATCCAACACGTATCTTTTCGCTTTTTTATAGGTTTAAATAAATATTTTCGCTGCAAGAGTTCATCAGGATGAGAAGACAGAAAAGTGTTTATTGTCAAATAGTTTTCTAATTTTCCTAATTTCCTATTTTTTTTAATATTCACAAATTTATAGAAACGATTCGAAAATATTAATTGTTTTTGTTCCGAAATTTTGAAAATTTTCTTTTAAACTTTCAGCGACCGAATTTATTTAAAAATTGGATTGCCAAACAACAATTACCTATCTATTATGTTACCCATATTACTTGACTAAGCATTGTATATATATATATATATATAACAATTTTTGTATAAATCGACCAAAGTCACATAGGAAATAATTTCCATACGATGTGGTTTAATTTGCATCGCAATAGTTGGCGCGCATTTGATTGGCCGTTCCGTATAATTTATAGCTCAGTAAAAGTACGTTCAGTAGTTTTGTCGCGGTTTTCCAACAAAAAATTAAGGCGATTCGACAGTTGCAAACGCACTTTCCACACCTAAACATTTGTAACGTGACTTTTGTCGATTGATATTCCAATGAAAAAATAAGCTCAGTTTTTTTCTATTTCAACGCCATCATTATTGAAGAGACTACAATTTATCACGTATTCTTAAAATTTACCAAAAATTCCACCAATTTAAAAACACGCTTTTTAAAATAAAAATTTTACAACATTCATTTTTTAATAAGAATGGTAAGCTGATAGGATGCAATAAGCTAAATGAAACCCTGTCACAAACTAACCACAGTTTTCGGGCATTTTTTAGTTCATAAATATTAAAGTGGACAAAAAGATTTTGTAACTTTAAAAATTACCAACAATGAAACAATTTTTTTATCTTTACAAAATTATTAAACGAAAACTCAATTAATACATTCACTAAGCGACAATGGGATAATAGCTTTATTAAATTAATTTCACAGTAATAAATGATAATGTGAATAATAAAGTGAAGTATAGGATTAGAAGTTCTCCTTGATTAATAACATGATCTGAATTTCTATTTCAGAAACAGAACAAACTCAAGGTTAAACTTAAATAAATTAAAATTGTTTTAAGTGTTTTTCCGGTGATAAAGTTATTTAGCACGATAACCTGTAATAAAATAGCAAGATGAATTTCGAGTAATACAAAGCGATAAAAAACCTTTGTGTATTAAAGTTCTAATGTAAAAAATAGCTCCCAAAATTTTTTCTGTGAACCAATTTAAAAATTTTTTTTGCAACTTAACTTTCTGATTTTTACGGCGCATAAATGCGGAATGCAAACCGCGTGTTAGGTTTCAGTGTATAAAGTACCAGATTGAGAATTAGCAAAGCTTTTAACATTGACCAACAAGGGCGATAATCTTTTTTTTTGTTTAAGTCGATTTTTTTTATCAAAACAATCAGACAAGGCTTAGACGTGTTTTTTCCGCTTAAAGGTCACAGGGGTTCAATCCCGTGTTCATTTTTATGGCATTTTAAACCCTGGTAATTTCCAAAAAGAGCGTTTCGGTGTTAGCTCAGAATGTGATTGAAGATTTTTAGGATTCCTAGCAAAACTTAAGTAATGTCTGATTAAAAAACGCGTTTTTTTTCAAATATCAAAAAGGGTTTATAAACAGTTTTTTTAATAAAATCTAAAAAGATTTTCTGGGGTTTTTCTATTTAGTTCCCTTAACTTAGAGATTTTTCTAATGAAGTTTTTCACGCTAAATTTTGCAAATATCAAAAAAATGTTAAACTTTTGTCTGTAACATGATATTCTATTTTTTACTTCGTCAAAAATTACATAATTTACCAGCATTTCTAATTAATATTGAACAAAAACTATATAATATACAATGTAGATACTTGAGATAGAAAACATGGAAACTTTTTTTTCACAATAATATGTAAAGTTACTAAACAATTTAAAAAAATATTTCTTGTTAAATCCAAAGTCGATTTATACAAGAAAAGTAGTCTTGTGCGACTGGAATCATTTGCCATAGTACAAAAGTCGTTTATATCAAACCACAAGTTTCAAACAATTTTTTTTGTTCCACGCATTTTTTGTGCTAATTTTGAAACAACATAGTAAAAAAATCAGTAAAAAAAGCGTTTGATAAGGAAGATAGAACTGCCGATTATCCTAAATTAGAAAGAACCGCTTTTCCAGCGCGTAAAGCTAATCGTCGTTACCATATATAGTAAAACGAGTCAAAATTGTCATAAAATACTCGTAACTTTGACTGTTTTTATTTTTTTAACACACACAAATAATATGAACGTTTCAAGTCAAAATCATCAAGTTGATTTTATACTGAATGTGACTCATTATAGCGTAGTAGCGTCGCAATATAAACCTTTCAGCGGCTTTAATAGCCGTCAGCAAATTAGCCATTAAAATTTTGCCACACCAGAAATTGTGACAAATTAAAACGTTGATAGCTCATTCGCAGTTGTCTTTTTTAGGTGCCCGGAAAAATACCTTCTGCAAAATATCTTCTGGAAAAAATATCTTCTTTGAGCAGTAAATTTTTCAGTTTTTTTAAAAACTGTTAAAGCTTTTTTAAGGTTTTTTATGTTTTTTAGCTTGATTTTAAGGTTTCGCTTAGGCTTAGGAAAAAAAGTTTTCTTAGATGAGAATTTAAAACTGTTTAAAATAAGATATTCTTTCCGAAGATATTTTGCAGAATGTATTTTTTCCGGGTACTTTTTTACGCCTCAGATTGTTCGACTTTGCAACTGTAAATTGGAAAATGTGTCTTTTAGTTTAAAGGTTCGATTCACGATTTTGGTTGTTTTTAAACACCGCAGCTGAAGACTGACTTAAAAAGCATGATTATAAAGCAAGTAAAATATATTGTAATAATAATTGAATCGGATTAAGGCCTGCTTAAACTAAATGACTTGTGTCAAGACATCTTTGTGCTTCAAAGCTTCTGTCTGAAAATTAAGTTTTGTCGTTATTATAAAGCAATGAGTCAGAAACGTCATAAAATACTCGTAATTGGGACTCATTTTATCTTTTAACACATATATCCGTTGAACTCTATGACTCAAAGACACGTTGACTTTAAATTTATTGTGACTAATTGTGTCATAGTAATCCTGGTTTGTTTTTGCTGTATGAGGAAATATCACAAATTCATGTTGTATAAAATCCAGTTTTAATATCTTATGACAGAGGGGGACTGACTTAAATTCGGCCAGCTTAATTTCGGCCACCGTCTGTTATTTTTGTTTTGCGCATTTTTATGACATAAACTGCGCATGATAGATGACATGACGATCGATCTAGCCTTACGCAGTTCATTTAAAAATTTTACGCATGAAAAAAATAACAGCCGTGGCCGAAATTAAGACCAGGCCGATTTTATTCAATTACCCTATTTTTTAATCATGTAATGTATTTGTATAATTTGACCTATTACAGTGCAACTTTTACAAAAGATTAATAATTCTTATTGCTAATGAGTTATTGTATTGTTTTGTCTTGCGAAATAAAACGAAAAACCGCATACAATTTATTCAAGAAGCCACACAATAAATAAAACTAAAATAAACTTTTTTGCTAAGGTAGTAAAATTTGTCGAGAAATTTTATGATGCATAAATTATATAACAAGGGTTTAATGCTATTTCGTAAAAGTAATAATGTACTTACAAGCAATTTTCTTGCTTTCATTTTAATATATTACGATATTTTAAAAAAAAATTAGTGTAAGCATTTTTGTGCAATTATTCTAGTCATAATGAACGTTTTTTTTATAAGTGAATGATATTATTTGTCTAGTTTTAGTAAAAATGTTTTATACAATAACAGGGTCACAAAAATCCAAAACTTTAGTTTAATAAAAATAAACTGGCAGCACAATAATAAAAAAGCAAAATTTTGAGTAAAAACAACTATCAACGATTCAATATTTTGTTGGAAAATGAAAGCAAATTTCGGAGTAACCAACCGTAAAACCATAATTAATCGATCATTTTTAGAAGGGCAAAAAAGTATACCTTATATACCTTATATATACCTATACCTTTACCTTGAATCACTATATATGTAATATCTTTCCAATAGCAAGCTGCCAATCTTAATAAAGCTACAACAGCATTTAAAGCGCCAACAAAACATTAATAAAATATATAAAATATCACAAAACTGTATAAAACCAACAGGACAAAACAGTTAAAATTTACTCGTACTTTGTATTGTATTATTAAGGCACTTATTATTTTAAAGTATAAAACAAATGTTTAGTTGAGCGAGCTGCCAAAAGCTTTTATTTTTTTATTTTTGTACGATTTATTGTAAAACTAGTGGCGAAAAAAATGGTGATAAAAACAATCTATAAATTTAAAATTCCAAAATTAGAAACAAAAAATTTTTTGTACATTACAATGTAGGTTTTAATACTTTCTCTGTCACAATCCGACCGCTTAAAATTGATTTAATAAAGTATCTGACTAGTATTTCTATACTATGTGCCCTCATTTATTGTCCATTTTGCTGCAATGCCATATAATTTACTGTAATATTTCCGAATCTCAGCCTTTTTTTAGATGCGCTCGTCCGATTACCAGCGATTAAGATATCTGGAACTGACAGTGGCTCGAATACTGCTGTACGAATTAGTGACGCGTCGAAAATTTTTGTACGAATACTAAAATATTATAAATATTACAAAATAACATTGGTATGCGTAAAATTAGGGTTCGGGTCATATTACGAACTGGGTCCGCTGCTTCTGACTGGCGCTTTTATCAATAAAGTACAATTAAAGTGTAGTAAAAAATTATTATTTTATTTGCAGGTATTTTATTTGGAAGTCTACTAGAGAACTAATCAAGCCACTCATCAAAACTATGTTGACTTTAAAAATGTTTTTGCATCCGCATGAACATTTAATGGCCACACTTTGAATATTTTTATTTCATTTAAATAGTTGGAAACTAAAGCATTAACTTTAGAGACAAATATTAATAACTGAATGATACATAAGTAATAAACTCGACGTATCGAATGAAATGGTTGAAGTGATTTTTATTGTTATTAAAGTACTTTGTATACCTCCACTACAGCTAGGTTGTGCAATTATTCCCTGAATCAAACAAGCGGCGATGCGATAGTCCAACAAAGAGGTAGTAATATATAACTTTTTACGCTTTAATTTGTAACTTTTTAATTTTGTAACTTTTTGTAACTTTTGTAACTTTTTAATTTTTTAAATAACATTTGTAACTTTTTAATTTCTATGAGTTTTGATAAATTTATAATTTATAGTTATCCTTAGTATTTACAAAAAAAACCACACAACCGAGAAGTAGACCAGTTATAAAAAAATAGCTAAACCTAAATGCCACCAAAAAAACGAAAAATCAAAACAACAATTATTTTGAATAAACCTCTTTTAATTTTACCTCGGAAATTTATAATAACTCCAAATAGCGTTAAATTTCTAAAAGTACTTTAAGAATTCATGTTTTAATTTAATTCATAAATAAAAATATTGATTATATAGAATTACACTGATGGCCATTTTTCATTGAAATAGATCAAATATAACCTATATTTAAAAAAACTTTTAAACCGTTTTTGAAACAACTTTTTCCAAGCTTCCTTACTGCAGCATTGGCCAGAAATTCATAGTATTTTTGACCATTTTTTCCTATTTGGAATAGATGAAATATAATCTATTCACCATTTAACCAAGTCACAGCGTTGTTGAGAAGGTCATATGAAACTCAACTTTGTTTTTCTTTTTTTTTATTTTGTCGGTTTTGTCCCTTTTTTAAATTCAAATCTAATAATCTTAAACGCCGCCTTATCTAAACAAAAAGTTAAAAGTGGTCTCAAATAAACATATTCCTTCCTAGCGATTTCCAAAAACTAAATATTACATTTGAATTTTCTATAAATAACAAGATTTTGGAAAACTAATTTAATTTAGTTAATAAACTACACTCTCAAATCGAAATGCAATACAATTTAATGGTATTTTTTGCCTTCCAGTGACTTCTTGGTAAAGAATTTTTTTCTCTGAACATGATGTTCTTAGTCAGTCAGAGACTTTTTAGTTTGTAGTAAACTTTACTTGTTTTAAAATTCGATTATTTTATCGCTTAATTTTTTACGTTAAAATTTAAAGCCAATCACAATATTCAATGTAAAAAAAATCATTAATTTTTTTGTTAGTTGCATTAAAAACCACTGCACAATTATTAGTAAACAAAATTTTGCTAAAATTAAATATTTTAAGAAAGAATGGTATAAAAATAGGCTTTTAAGAAAATCAGAAGCATTCAAATAAAGAAGCTATAAACACAAAATAACATTTTTAAATATTAAAGTTAAAGCAAGGGCAAAGAAAGAGAAAGAATGAACACCTAAAACACCCATTGCTTTACCTGCTACTTCTTTTACTTATCTGTGTTCCTTATCATGTCACCTTCGATAAATCCTCTGATAAGAGAAACAGAAATATAATGATATATCGACTATTTAGCATAGTTTTTTGCTTAATTTTGAAAATATTATTTTAAATTCATAAAAATAATTGAATTTTTTTACAGCTGAAAATAATTTAATTTTATAATTGACACGTCGTAGTTAAACGCTTATCATGTAAAAATATATGACATTAATACGATATTTGCCATAATTATACAATGATGCGTCACTGAAGATTTTCATGTTTAATAAAAAGATGAGCATTTTAACTACAATACATTTATTAAACTACTATAAAAAATTCTTTTTTCTGTTTTGATTTAACGTAGAGTAATAAAACAAAAAGCATGATTTTATACCTCTTTTGATATTGTTATATGAAGATAACTTTATAAAAGATTTAACTCAGAAAATAGTAAAGGTTTGAAATTGTATTATAAAATAAATTTGTTCTAAATGTACCTTTAAACTCATGTTTTCAACACTAACAGCACGACTGGAAGGACTTGCGCTTGTGTAAGAACTAGCACCTAAACGGAAAAAAAATATAACAAACGTAATAGTTTACTTGAAAACAATTAAATAATATACTTACATTAAGTAATGTCAATTGCAACTATTGGCTCGAAGCCTTTGTAGTGGTTAATAAAAACAGCAATATATAATACAAAAGAATGTCCGCCTGTACACTAAATTTTGACCAAAATATATATCGCAAATGCGAAATTTCGGGCAACTTTTCTCACAAAAAATCCACCATTTTTTGCTAGTTTTCCGTGCAGAAATTTTAAACGCAATGTTAGTTTGCTTGCAAAAAAAATTGCGATTTTTTTTGACTCAATGCGCTTCGCTTCCCTGCGCGTGTTGGGGGTTGGTGTGGGGGGGGGGGTGTGAGGGATGAGGGGGCTGTTCTGCTTTTCAAATATTTATTGGTTCAAAATCTCGACCCCTTATCTTTAAAGTTTCTTAAGTACTTTTTAAATATTGCAAAACCAAAGGCAGTGTTTGGGGATTTTTAGTTTTTTGTCGCTTCGTAGGTATGGCGCTGCTGGCACGCTTGGTTTCCAGTTTTTTAATGTTTTAATTACAGAAAAATGCTTAATTTATAAGTTTGGAATGGACTTTTTTAAATTAATTTTTAAATTTTGAATAGTTTTACAATAAAACATTAAAAAACCTATGTAGTTTAAAATTAGTTTAAAAGCACAAATTTCATCTTTATTTTTACTGATTCAAAATCACTGTTCAGGAAAATTCTATTTTAGTGATGATTTCAAACTATTGTGACGTTTAATTAAAAAAACAAAAATTTATTAGCACAAACTGATATATTACAGCACTTCAACGTAGTGAAACATATCATTGTGTAGCAATTTTTATGAAGTATAGGTTTAAACTTAAGAAACTAAGAAAGCTAAGATTTTTTCAAATTTTATTTTTTTCTTTTTGTACCCTCTTTCGTACACTAAAAGACGCTTATTCCGAACTAGTCTATAGTTTAACTTACAAATTTAAATTTTCAGTAAAGGCCCGTTCACACTTATGCACAATGCACGATGCATGATGCACAATGCATTAAAACTCCGAAAATAGGTGTTCATACTTACGCACAATGCACGATGCACAATGCACAATGCATTATCGGACTTGGAACGGCGTTCCAAGTTTTGTGCGAGTTACAGCGCGCTTCGAAAATTACTACGTATTTTTTCCGTAAAAGTACGTACAATGAAAACTCTTCTGATTAAAAAAATTAATAAAATTATAAATATTCTTGACCAAACGACTTTATATTTAATTTTACATAAAATTCAAAACATGTTTTGGTTTTTAACAAAATATAAAACATAATTTTGACTAAATAAATTTTTTAGGGTAAAAATTAGAGCATTTTTTTTAATCTAACAACGTTTAATTGATTTTTTCAACTTTTTTCAACAACGCTATTCTTGTTAGATTTTGTTTTTTAATGAAAGAAATAAGCATTTTACCACGTATTAAACGATAGTTTTGGCTCAAAATTTAATTTAATGCATTGTGCATTGTGCGTAAATGTGAACAGGTACTATAATGCATTGTGCATTGTGCATTATGCATTATGCATCGTGCATTGTGCCTTGCGCATTGTGCGCAAGTGTGAACGGGCCTTTACTATTACCAAGAATATATAACACAAGAAAATGTCCGACTGTACACTAAATTTTTAACCAAAATTTTGCGAAAAAAAGTCGCACTTTTAAATTCGTGTGCGACTTTTCCCGCAAAAATCCGAAATTTTTTGCTAGTTTTCCCGCGCTGCGATTTTTAACACAGTGTTAGTTTTTTCACAGTGGGGACTGCGACTTCTTTTGCACTCTATGCTGCTTTATTCGCTCTGCGATTATTTTCGCACTGCGAGTCTAGCTGCGCAACAAAAAAAATAAAGACGCTGGTAGTCATTTTCAATAGAGTAAAACACTTCAAAACTTGTTTTATTTAATTTTAAAATGCTGGAAGGTTAGTTTATTTCATTAAAACTAAAAAGTCTTAACATCTTAAGGTAAAAAAACTACTTTTACTCATTTAAACACAAAATTTTCGCTCACGCTTTGTTTTTATTATTTTTTTTGTTGTGCAGGCCGACTGGCAGTGCGAAAATAATCGCAGTGCGAATAAAGCAGTATAGAGTGCAAAAGAAGTCGCAGTCCCCACTGCGAGAAAACCAACACTGTGTTAAAAATCGCAGCGCGGGAAAACTAGCTGAAAATGGCGGATTTCTGCGAGAAAAGTCGCAACTAATTCGAAAGTGCGACATTTCTCGCAAAATTTTGGTCAAAAATTTAGCGTACAGTCGGACATTCTCTTGTGTTATATATTCTTGCTATTACAAACGAAAATGGTTAAATCACGCTTACCGACTACGCTGCTTGACTCGTCCGCTGACTCAACACTGGACTGTTTGGACACGCTGCGGCCAGAAGTGCGGCGGAGGCGTTCGAAAATGCTGCTCCCACTGGAGGTCTTCTTCAGACCCTTCAGGACGGACCTGGGCGTGTCCAGATCGCTGGTCTTGTGGGATATGGAGTCCGGGATGGTGCTGGCCTCGACGGCCGGAGGGAGAACCTAAAAGCCAATACTTCCAATCAATATTTATAAATAAGGAAATTTCACTTGTTTTTTTTTTGTTTTTGGATTATTCTTTAGCCTTCGGTTTTTGGTCTTTGGATTGTCTTTGATCAAAAAATCGAAAGTAATTCAAAATTCAAAAGAAAAGTGTCGATTATCAAAACATTTAATATTTAAGTCATTTAAAAAACAAAAATTTTTAAATTAAATAGCAATTTAAATAGCATATTTAAATTAAATAGCAATTTTTTAAACAAAAATTGGTTATTATAAAGAATATGCATGAATGGGACCTTGGGTTTCGATAAAAAAGTTCACCAGTATGAACAAATTAAAATACTTTTCAAATCTAAAAAAATTATATTTTATTGATTATTAAAGTATATTAATAAAGTATAATAGAGAACTAAGCAAAGCTAAGCAAAGCGCAAAAATATGTATAATTTCTGAGTTACATAATCTGTTAAGTTTAAGACCTTAAATCAGACCTTAAATTTACCAACTTAAAAAAGGATCCTCCCCATCCAAACCGGGTTTCCTATCTCTGCCCTAATTTTTAGTTCTTATATTTTAGTTCATTCCTATTCCTATAAATGTTTCAAAAAGAAAAGCAAAAAACCTATTACTTTGTTTTCTACGCATCTTTGCAAAATCTCATATAATTTTATTGTAGTATTTTTCTAGAGAAAATGTCTACTAAACTAAATAATACGTACCCAAAAAGTAAATAAAATTAAACTAAACTTAAATTTTGGTAGCTAGAGCTTGGATTTATTTCTAGATTTAGGCTTTGAATAATTTTTACAAACATCAACAGGAGCACGAAGGAACCTAGTAAAGTGCGAAACTGTTAAAGTTGCATTACGTAGGCAGTCCAATAGCTAAATTACTTAAGGCAGTGGTAAAGAAAAAAGCAAAAGGCATAAGGGCAGAAAAAAAGAGCGCATTATTTAAAAACTGTTACAGTCAACTTTTTAAAAAAAAAATTAAAATTTCTTTTGTAAACCCGAGTCTACATCGAAATAAAAAAATCTTTAAAGTCCGGGTCTGTGAAAAGAGCATAGACTGGAGGGTACCTGAACGCCCATAGCTGCAATACGGCTTCCTGTATCAGAAGTGTCCACGGATCGAGCTTTTCTAAGACTGAAGAAGCTGATTTTCCCTTTCCCGCTTTGAGAGGGACTGTAGTACTGAAATACAAAGGATCTAGAATAGCTTGTCTACTAGAAAAATTTAGAAATATATTTTTCGGCTTTACGCGTTGTTTAGAAGTATAAACAGCAGAGAAACTAGTCTTGGCAAGATGGCAGGCATGCATTAAAAGTGGTCAGGTCTTCACCAGAATCTCAATATAGAAAGCTTGTTTTGATTACCTTATACAAAATTATAGGAGTATTAAAAATCTTTAACTTTAGAACAAAATTTGCAATGTGAATTTTAAAAAAAATGCCTGTCTTTGTGAGCACGCTTGAAATTATTTCATTTTCATTATATCATTTTTTTGTAGTTATTTAGTGACAAATTTTTATTTTATTGTGGGAAACATGATCCACTTCTTGCCTGCACGGCTCTTCCAATAAACGTCGCCAATATTTCTGATCGTATGCTAATTTGCCAAAAATATTTTGTGACCGTTAGTTAAGTGGCCATGATGAAAAAAATTGTAGTGGTTTTTTTTAAATTCCAGGCGGGTTTTATTGTTTTTTTAATATAAAGTCTTAGAGAATTGAATTTTGTTTCAAAGTTTTAAAAATTATGGATTTTTGAAACGACAAAATAGTGAATACTTCTCGCCTTTTCGAAAATTCTCGCAAAGTCAAATTGATTATAACAGCATTGGCGTTTCGTTAGACACAAGGAATAAGCACGCAGAAAACTAAATAGCACTGGGTTTTTCAGATTTTTTACATTTTAGGTCGCTAATTGTTTATTCGGAAATCAGAAAGATTTAATCCCGTCACCAAAACGCAGATGCTTAACACAATGGTCTATGCAATAAAAATGTGCATTGATTTTTTTAGTCTATACAGATAACGTCATTTTTACGGATTTAAATAATAATAAAGTTGTCTTATTTATACTTATTATGCATGAACTTTGTATAATTTGACGTTAACGCTGTTGATTTTGCAACAGTGCACATTTTCTATTTACTTTTTTTGGTTGGCAATCGCTATTTGAAAATATAAATTATTGTAGCAATTATAGTGTTTAAAAGTTGATAAGGAAAAGTGAAAAAAATTGAAGCAGAAGCCTTGTAAAACTTTAAGATAATGTAAAATGGTAATTAAATATTTTTTGATTTTGTTTAAAGATTTTAAATAAATACCATTCTATTCATAATAAACCTATCTTCAAACCATTAGGACAAAAGTACACTGTAAAGTAAAGTAAAAAAACATAAATAGACAAAATATATATTAAACATTACCTTGGAGTCGATTCTTGGGCTTGCACTACTGCCAGTAACGGATTTGTCTATGCGGTAAGAGCTAGTTGATCCTAAATTTAGAAATAAATACACATAGGTGTCTAAATATTATATTTGATAATTCAGCATACATGGATACCAGTGGTGTTAATACGTTTAAATAAAAAAGGTCTTAACTAGGGAGAATAAATCAATGAAGGATTTGCCGCAAACGTAAATCTGAGAAACTGACTGAAGTGCGCAGAAGCTTTAAACAAAAATGCGTACGCAATCTGGACAGTACTGATACTCTAAGCTTACACTGTTGTCAAAAGTTTTATGTCACAATGACCTCTGCTTAAAATCTGTGCGACTGTCATGATTTTTTTAATATCGGTGTTTTCAAAAAAAAAACTTAGGTTTGGGTCTTGAATTTAGCAAGGTTAAAACGATGGCGCACAGCTGTCAACAAAAACATAATAAAAGAATGTTTTTTTAAAAATAAACTGAGGTAAATTCACACTAATTTTAACAAAAAATATATAATACGGAAAAAAATGAGACACTTAGAACAAACTGCTTGAGAAAAAGGTCCCATTTAAATGGGACCAAAAGTGGAAAGGACCCATTTAAATGTGAACAAGTACCATTTAAATAGGACCCATTTAAATGGGACTATTTAAATGGGACCTGTTTAAATGAGATCTCATTTAAATAAGTCCCCCATTTTTAAGGTCCAATTTAAATGGTATCGCCTTTAAATGGTATCCCATGTAAATCAGTCTGATTTAAATGAAACCAGGATCCATTTATATAGGATTCCATTTAAATGGGACCAAAAGTCGAAAGGTCCCATTTAAATGGGACCTTTTTTTAAACAGTTTGTTCTAAGCGACTCATTTTTTTTCTTTCTTTATTTTATATTTTTGATTTGAATCCCAATAAAATCATTTTGTTGTATCAACAACGAAATAATGTTTATGATGTTTACAACAAAATTCCGTTTCCGTCTTTAAAAAAATCAAGAAAAAATATAATGCACGAAAATCTTTTCATATAAAAATTTATTTAAAGATAGTCAGTCTCCAACATTTTTATTGGAGATGTTTTCATAAATACTATTTTCAAACATTTTTGGACCTTTTAACCTAACAAAATAAATCAGTAAAAAAACCGCATTGTGATAAAATATAAAAAATATCTTTATAAACTTTTTCCTGAAATAATACATAAAAATACCAGGAAAGTGTATATAAGTGCTCGAAAAAGGAATAGAAAAAGTTTTTTAAAGCATAAAACCAGAACGAAAACTATGCAATATAAGAATATCAAAGTATTTAAAATAGGCAGTTAGACATCAAAACATAGGCAAATCATTCCGGCGCAGCATTTTGCAGAAATCTAGCAGTTTTGATATCTTTATTAAAAAACACATTGCTATTAAATTGCACCGTAAGGTCTAAAAAAGAATTCGCATATGAAATAAAAAAGCAGTTTGTAAATGACAAATTCCATCAGGGTGAAATTGCGGGGTCTGTCAAAAAACAACTCGTTCTTTGAGAAAATATCACATAATTATTAACGACTTATTTTTTTTTCCTGCCTGCGCGTTAATTTTTTATTTCTTCTTGACAAGAAGCGGCCCGCCCTTATTTTCAGCTTGAAAAATTTTAGCTTTAATTTTTTTTACAATGTGTATATTCTTTTCGAAACCTCGCGACACAATTAAGTTACCGTCATGTGGCTTAAAAGATCAATAAATCTATCAATTGATAGATTATAGGATTTTCATGCACTCGTTCTGTCATTAAAATATTAAAGAAACATTTGAACCAGTATCACATACTGACTTGAAATCATATTTTATAATTGAATACAATTGAAAAAAGTTTCTTTTGAAAATTTTAAAAAATAGCCCACAAAACAAGCGGTCGTAAGAATTTATTTAACAAAGCAATTTAGATTTTTACAAATTTTTAAATTGGATTAACTTAATTAAGTTTAAACCTAACTAATCATTATTTAGCGAAATCTCTATTTTAGTAAAAACAATCCCTTAACATAATTTTATGCTTTACAATTTAAGAAAAAGTGTGGTCCGATAAATGTTATTTATGATCATCAAATAAAATTTTATGACTGGTTTCTTTTTGATTTCTAGTTTTGATTATTAAAATTTAAAAAAAGGTGTCAAATTTACAAATTTATTGGTGTATGTTCATGAAAAAGTTCTGAGCAATAGATATGCCATGGGGGAATCTGAACTTTTTAAAAAAGTTTTTTCACCTTGCCCTGTTAAAATTTTTGGGTCGTTTTCATCCAAAATGTTCTTCTTTTTTTATTTATTATTGCAATAAAAAGTAAAAATACAACGTTTATTGAGTATATCAGTGTAGCGGCTGCAATGCTGTTTGTATTGGCGAGTCCACTCGTCACATATGTACCCGGATTTCAGAGCCTATTGGTATTTCGTGCTTGACGAAGCGATCAGTTTTATCTAAGCCATCCGCAATATGTACATGATCATGTTTTATTTTGTAAGTACCTAACTGTTGAACTCAATTTTAATGATTGTCATGTTTTAGCATCTGATTCTAATGAGTTTCGTCTTAAGATTAAAAAAAGTCTCTCTATTAAGAAAAAAAGCTGTTTTAAACAAAAATATTGCCAGTATTGAGCTTTTTTTGTTTTTAATATATATTTTTTTTCTCGGTGTTCCTTTTTCTTATTGCTATTTTTTTCTTTAAGTTATATATGTTTTATCAGTATGTTCTATTAGTATTGTAACTTCTACATATTATATTGTATTCTTTAAAATTTAGAATTTTTTTAAATCTAATAATTTACAAATATAATGTAAAACTAATGATGGATCCAGTTGAATCCAAAAGGTCTTATCCTTATGTACTCAATAAACATATTATCTTTATTTTTTATTACAATAAAAAAGTTCTGTGTTTTGGTCTAAATTTAGATAATTTTATTGAGAAAATTAAGAGCATTATAATTCAGTTAGAAATCCTCTATTACAAAAATAAAATATTTTTAGGACATGGAAAAATGAATGCGTCTCTATAATAAGTTGGACTGATTTAAGATTGGTTTAAAAGTCAATTATTTACTGGACCACACAGTATTCGATTTAATTTTTTTATGTTAAGTACAAAAATTTAAATTGTACATAGTTTTACAACAGCAGTTGTGTACAATTTGCTCCATTTTTTAAGTTTTCTACAAATAAATTGGGAAATTAGAAAGCTGTAACCTATGTTAATATTTTTTAGGAAAAAAAGACTACACCATTCAAAAGTTTAGGGGTCGTATGCTGATGGTTTAATCCGACTTAACGTTAATTTGAGATTAGCAATTGTCGACATGGGGAAAAGATACTGGCAGAATCGATTGGATAATCTCTTTTAACGGATTTAATATGAGATTAAAACTTAATCTCAGATTAAATTGTCAATACTCTAAGATTAAGGTGGTTTAAAAATTGGCGAGATTAGTGACAATCTAATCTGAGATTAAATCTTAATTTTAAATTAAATTCATTAAGCGAGATTATCAAATTGATAATGCCAATATGTTTACTGTGTGTCGAAAATCGCTAATCTCAAATTAATTTCAATTCGGATTAAACCTTCAGCATACGACCTCAGGTATCGCAGCTACTCTAAAAAAATTCAAGCTTTTAGAAATTTAGGAATGACAAAGTAAAAAAGTTTTAGGTTTAATAAAGTTTAAACTAAAATATTTCCTAAAATTTAGAAATTTAATATTTTATAGACAAGGCGTTGTACACCCAGAGCTTCGTATGCTTGCAGTAATTTGCTAAAGATAAAACACATGCTTCCGCTTTTATTAAGAGCAAACTGAACACAATACGGTGTTATTTTTAATTGAAGTCGTCTTTGATGTTTCCGCCTACCGGAGTCTTGAATGTCTTGCGTGGAATCATTGGCTCCGCCCTCTGGCTCCCGATTGGCCAACCAACTGGCGTCCAGCTCCGAGGAGGCGTAACTTTGGGAGCTCTGCTCCAATGAAATACTCCGCCGCATTCCGCGTTTATTGGTCCAATGTCGCTTGCCTTCTTTGTCGTATTCTATACCTTTTGCGCCAGCTAGAACCAGTTCGAGGTAAAGGTAAAGTTTTAAAAAGTAATATTTATAGTAAAGAAATCGGGTACAGTAAATCATGAGGAGTTAAAAGTTTTAGACCGAAATCATCGTAGAAAAATTAGAAAATTTTTTTAACATATTTATCTGCTAAAATTTATGAATTGATAAGAAATTGGGTACAGTAAATCATGAGGAGTTAAAAGTTTTAGACCGAAATTAGAAAATTCTTTTAGCATATTTATCAGCTAAAATTTATGAATTGATTAAAAACAACAATCATAGAGTAATAAAATGCAGAAAAACATTACATTTTGTTACCAATTTTTACTAACTTAATCATTTCGTCTGATTGCATATTATTTGTTTGAATTTTTTTTTCAAAATCTTAATAATTTTGTTTCAAAATTTTACGCGAAAAATCTCAGATTTTTTTTCAATTTTGCTTCAATTAAAACCAAGATTAGTGATTATTGGAGAGCAGCAAAAAATCCATAAAGTCCATCAAATGGGGAAGTACTTACAGTGACTGCAGGTTAACCAACTGTTTTTTGGTTGACATATCGCGTGTTTTTAATATCTGAATAATTTTTTTTTTAAAAAATAACATAAACAAAAAGAATTACAAAATCACGAAATAGGGATGAGTAGTCGGCCAGTCTGTTGTCGACTGATTACGACCGACAAGCTGACCGATGGATTTACGATGATAATGGCAAGAAACTCGGGAACTAACCAGTGGGTTATTAGCGTAGACTTGCTACATACTTTATATATAAAATAGATTTAATACTATAAAAAATAATACAAAACAACTAAAAACCAATTCATACTATCTAAAATTCAACAAATAGATTTGCGAGCCAAAGTTTCTAGTTGAAAAATCAGAAAAATACTAAACTACTGAAAATGGGTGCAAGCTTTTAGAGTGCAAAATTGCCAATTATTTTGTGCTTTTACCAAAAACGTCATGCAAATATATTGTCTCACGGTACAATACAATTTAATACTTACAATGTAAATACCAGTCATACAGAAGCCATATAGACTTTCAAATTTCAAAATTTATTTAATTTTTAAAGTTTTAAATATTAACTTTAATTTTAAGTAAAAATGCCATTACAACGGATAGATTAAAAATAATATCGACTCCAGCTTTAAAACGTTTTGTGGTCACCTTTAAGAAGCCCCTGACGTATGAAATTCCCCACACAGTGTAACTTCCAGCAACATGAGCTTCCTGTTTTACATCGACTCTATTTAAGAGTATTGTACCAGTAGACAAATTTATAACCTTTTCCGTCTGCTACTACGTCAAAACAACTTCCTATACAGAATGAAACTCACGACAATGTGTAATATTCAAATTTTGTTGCAGGGTGGATATGGTGACACTGTAGTGATGGACAGTTCCGGTTCCGGTTTCCGGATGTTCCGGACAAAATTTGGAATTCTGGTTCCTGTTCCTGTTCCGAATTTTCGGAAAATCTCAATCCCGGTTCCGGTTCCGGTGTTCCGGGGGTTTCGCAGTTCCGCCCATCACTAGGCGACAGTATCTGTGAAAATGTATAGTATGGAAATTTTTGTTTGAAGATGATGATTTTGATCGCTGACATCACCACCACAGCTACTAAGAATAGTAGACGACAATTTCACTATTGCGAAGCCAGTTTTTTCACTGATAAACGGACGGAAAAGATTAACAAAATTATTTAATATTGTGCCATATAAATCGTTGCTTACTTAGAATCATGCTGGGCGGGGCTTCCGGATAATTGGTGAGCTTCCGGGGACTGGGACTGGGGGATCGGAGGCGAATTTCCGCAATTTTGTTCTCCCATGTCGTCTCCGTGCTCAGGGAGCGGTGTTTATATGGGAGATAGGAAGTGCTGCTGCTATAACAATACCAAAATAAAGTAAAAATTATATATATATATATATATATATAATATATATATATATAATATATATATATATAATATATAATAATATAAATATATAATATATTTTTTTTAAAAATAAATATATAATATATTTTATATATATATATATATATATATATATATATATATATAAGCTAGAAATTTGAAGCTGTGAAATGCTAAAAATCGTTTGTTTTTAATTTAAATGTAATACAATTATGACTTAAATTCAACACTTGAACGGGAGTAGGAAGTGTTACAACAACAATAATACCCTAAAATCAAATGGAGGTAAAAAATCTTTTTGAACTTGGGCCAGGAAAACTCGGAGCCAAGGGCAGGCTTTTGAAGCAAAAAATAAAAATCAAGGTTCGAAATTTGTTGGGAAGTTTTAACTGTTTCTTTGAAATTGGTAAAACTTAATCCTAAGTTCAAACACGGAACCTAAACCCAAGGCAATTCGTTATTTAGTGTTACAAGTTACCATAACTTTTCAACACGCTCAACTCCTCTGCATACGCGTCCAAAAAGCATATAATTTATCAATTTACCTGTTGATTTTAGCTACATAATCAAATCAAATGATAAATCATTTTCAGACTTAAAAACAATTTTTTATACTCACCTTAAGTGATATACAGACTCTGCCGATTTTAAGTTTTTGGACCCGTAAGTATAAAATTTAAAACCCCAAAAACTTTGAATTGTTATGAGTTTAAAAGCGTAAAAATATGAATTTACAATTCTAAATAAAAAACTTTTTTACTCAGATTTAGACAGAGACTTGAAACTGTCGGTTCCACGGTAATTAGACTGTAAATTTAAGTTTTAAATTTCCGCCTCTCGAAGATTTCAAATTCGATATAAAACCCATATTTGTAAACAAGCTTGCTACATAAAACATTGATATCAAACCTATAAGCACGTTTTGTCAATCACAAAGAGTGGACTACTAAATTTGTTTTAATTTGCCGTGATTCTGTCTATTAATTAAAACAGAATTATTGGAATTATTTTTTTTATTTTGTTAACCTTTTCTGATTATTAAGTCGAAAAATGTGTCTTAAATACCAGTAAAAAACGGCGCCACCACGTCAAATTTTTGAATTTCTCGGGCAGATACTTTTTTAGAAACAATGAGACGTAGAGAAAAATTTTCGTTTTGCGTTTGAAATGCGTTTACAATCAGAATGGGTTAAAACAAAAAATGCAATCATAATTATTTCTGACTTATTAGAAGCAGACTGAAGATACGAAGATGTTCTTGCACCGCTGTAACTCGTCGGGATTCTGGAGTGTTTGCTGCTGGAATCGTCTAAATCCGCTTCTCGGCCTAAACAAAATAAATCAAAAATAAAAGATGAATAAAAAGTCAATTGTTTTCGCACCAAGAAGAGTTTTTGAGTAACACTGTTTTTTTAATTTGCTGAGTAAACTCCAGGATGTTCCTCAAACTGATTTTGATATGAAAAAAATATGTATATTGTGTTTAATAAATCAATACTTTGACACATAGTTTCTTAAATGTTCGAATGCGCCCCGAGACGAAAACGGGCTAGGCACTTTAAGCTTTTTGAAGTCTTGGAATATTATGGATTTAAAAAAAAATTAATAGTTTATTAAAAGTTTTTACAAAATTCATCAAGTTTAACTAATTTAAATAAATACGAATCAAACTATATATATTGTTTTTTCTCAACTTACCAACAGGTCCTAGTCTTTCGGAGTTTCCATTGGCGTCCTTCTCCATGCTTTCAACGTCGATGGAATTGTTTCGGTTAGACGAATTACTCGCCAAGCTTATTTTGTCTCTAAAATTATTTGAAATCTTGTGTTTGTAAAATAAATTTAAGTTCTAAGGGAAATATTTTTTTATCAATTCCAGGATTTTTATTTATGATTTAACATTTTAAGTAATTTCAGGAGTCGTGAGTTGTTTGCTACACATTAAGTATATCTGCCTACAACGGAACGTGAAAAAATAAACCAAATATCATGCGTACAGTTTAACCCGATGTAGGTTTGATATGGAGGTGTGACGACGGTGTGACCGACCTTAAGATATCAATACGTTCGGAAAGACATTTCTTTGCTGGGAGGGCCTACGTGTTTTTTTGGCGCAGTGTAGTTTATTTTTGCATATATATCTCATACACTGATATTATTTTACTACAAAAACATCTTACACTTCAAGTTGATCCAGGACCATTCCGAGTTCTCTGGCCCTGGCCATGTCCTCTCTGACGGTCATGAGCTGTTCCAGTGCCTTTTTGCAGGTGTTTCCCAGCTCATAAAAAATTCCAGGAACGGGTCGTTAATATCTTTTAATTTCAAAATTGCTTACACTTCAAGCTGGTCGAGGACCCTTCCGAGTTCTCTGGTCCTGGCCATGTCCTCTCTGACGGCCATGAGTTGTTCCAGGGCCTTTTTGCAGGTGTCGCCCAATTCTCGCTGTTCTTTCTGCGGCAATTCCGAGTATCGGACTTTGCCCTGCAGGTCTGATATCTGCAATCAGAACCGGTTTTTGATTAATTTTTCTGCCAAAAATGAAGTATGTCAAAAACTGGGAAATCATTCTGATGTTAATAATATTAAAATCATAAAAAATAGATATATAGATTGTACGAAAATCTTGTACACTACGCATATCTTGCAGATAAAAGCGTCTTTTTGAACAAACTTTTATACCAGAATATCGAAGACACAATCTATACAGTGAAAAAACTTTGAAAGAAGTCGTCGTTTCCGTTTGCACAATGTGTTTAAAAATATTTTTTGTCAAAAAATACTATTATTGCTCTATGCATTTCTTTAAAAATTGTTTGTTTTTTTATTTTTTCCAGAAAAGACTGTGCATTATGATGAAATCCTGAAAACTTCCGACAAGAATTTTAAATCGATTGCAGTAAAAAAATTAAAATAAGTTTATGAAAAATTTTCATTATGGGACTCTTTATAATGACAAGCTTTTTTTGTATAAAATTTAAGGAGCACCAAAAATCTTCTCTAGTTTTAAAAAAATGAAAACCTCTGTTAACAAGTAGGGTATCTGACTTAATTTCGGCCAGGCCTTAATTTCGGCCACAAATTTAGGGTGTTAGAAAATTGGCTTATTTTTAAAGCACAAAAGAACTAGCACAAAAGTAACTGGATGAATGTTGAATAAAGTGTTTTTGCAAAAGTTTTTAATTTGTGTTATTCTGCATTATCAACATTTTCATACAAAAAGTGATTTTTTTGTGATTTTCCTAATTTTTGCCTTGTGTTTAAACTGCATCAAATTTAGAACGAAGCATTAATATAACCTTAAAATATCTTCTATTTAAGTCTCAAAATTGTTAAAATTGATATTTTGATATTTTTTTAAAATCACTTTGCAATGCGTTTAACTAACTGCGCATCTTAAGATTCCGTTAATTTCGGCCACCTTAAAACTTAGGTAAAAGAACCCCGAACCTTTTTTGTTGTTTTCAAATATCATCGTACTACCGTATTTATTTTTTTTTGTTTATTAAAGATTTTTTTTGCTCGTTTGACTTTTTTTGACGTTTTTTTAAGCCAAAAAAAGTTCAACAAAAAATATAGGTTATTAAAACTTGTTGTTTTAAGGTTTTGACATAATTATATTAAGTCTTGCTAATAACTATTAAAGTTAGCAAACGGGAAAAAATTAAGTTATATGTACCAAGAACAATCAATACCTTTGGATAAATTTGCAACCTTTAAAAATTTTTATTGTTCGTTTTGGCAATAGCCAGTTTTTCTAGGTGGCCGAAATTAATGGCTCGCACCTTAATTTCGGCCACTATATGAAAAAAACTCCAAACCTCCTTTGTTCTTTAAATGTGACAGAAATTTTAAAATTTCGCACTGGAATAACAAAAATAGCTATCGTTTGATTTTTAGACCAAATTTTGGGTCGATTGGATAAACCAGAAAAAACTTATTCAAAAAACTAAAAAAAGGTGGCCGAAATTAAGTCTGTTACCCTATTTAATAAATTTTTGCAATACTTTTAGTTCTATTTAGCTTTAAATTTGCTTTTTTTCAAAATGGATCTCGTAAGAACTCGCTCTATTTTTAATTTTTTTATTCCCTCCTGGAATATCTCGTTGTAATTTTTTGTATGAATTAACAAAAATAAATACAGATATGGATGTTGAAAACATCAGCATTCAAGTTTCAATCATATTTTTTATCTAATCAAAAACCCATATTCTTTTAGTAAAAAACTTTTACAATTCAGCTTTGTGTAGATTACAAAGTATTTCTGATTCATTAAACCAGAAATTGAAAAAATATGCGTTTATTCAAAGTTTTGTCATATTGTTAATTTTAAATTTTTTTTTGTTAATTTGTAAATAATTTTACTTTTTGAATTTTTTCAGTTTTCCCAGGTAGGATACGCTCAAAAATCAAAAATCTACAAAAAATTAGCATTAATAATATATCAGAAATATATTTTAAGCATAAAATCTTGAAAATAACCTGATCTGCCACTTTATCCAGCTTGTATTTATTGGCCAATTGGTGAATTTCTACATCGTGGAGTTTTTGCATCAAAGTGTCTCGCTCGCTGGTAACCGTGGTTTTCTCCTGCTCCTGTTCATCCTTGCTACTCATCATATTTCTCCTATCGATCTCGAGAACTTTGATGTTTTCTTGGGCCTTAAATGTTTACGTGTTTTACCATGCGGAAGTTGATACTTGTACATTTTTTAGCATGTAAATTAGTGATGTTATTACTCTACAATTGCTACGGAGAACGGGTATTTAGAGGGAGGTGAGCGTCGGAGCTCTGTTTTGTCGAGGCTGTGGCGCAGTGGCAGATTTTACGACTTGCATACTGAGGGTCCTAGAGATCGACTCCTAACTGAGATACGCGGCATTGTGATAATATTGCTTGTTAATATTGTTATATGTAGCATTTGGTTGCGCCGTTAGTGCTAAATAACATCGGTCTTGTGTATCCTGCTTTATACAAAATATAATAAACTTTGTTTTTCAATGAATAATTTCCAGCTAAAACTAATTCCTACCTTAAAATACATTTTTGATTGTTCACTATTGTTAGAAATATTTTTATCATTATTTTTAAAAATTTAAAAACATTGTAGCAGAAAATTTTGAAAAAATGATTTCATGTTTTACTTTCTAATTATTTTCGAAATAAACCAAAAATAGAACGGAGCTTCGAAGCTCCAGAGATGCTCCACAGCTACGAAATAAGGAGCTCACTCTGAAACTTCGGAACCTAGTAAATTAGCTTTATTAAATTGACCGGAAAATATCCCTACTAACAATCTTAAACTTACACGTCAGGATTTTAAGTACCCTTAAAATTTTATACAGTTTATTGATCACTTCATATATTTTTTGCTCTGTGGGAATAGTTGTGGGAGGAGCTAAAAATTGGAAATATCCACGTTCATTCAAAATCAAATTTTTCCCAAGCGCTAATTGGCCAAAAGTGTTTCTATAACGTCATAACTCTGTGAATCTTTAACATTGAACAACTTCGGTTTAAATGGGAGAGTTTTGACTATCGTGTAAGAAATTGGTTTTGTTATAATTATTCTAAACAATATTTTAAAACAAAATATTCAAAAAAGTAAAAATGAATTACTTCTCGCAATTTTCTCTGAAGGTCAAGTCGTTCTTTGCTACTTTCTGCTCGGTTCTTTTCGTTGGATTTTCTTAATTGGCTCAGGTCAGTTTCGTAGGATTGCTTCAGTTCATCTATTTGCTTTCTTAGCCCTAAAAAATAAATAACAGGCTATTACAAAATTTAATTGAAGACTCTTTACTATTGATATTTTACTACAGTGCCTTGTATTTTTTATAATTTAAGTACAATGACGCTGGAATGGTACAAGGCAAACATAAAACAGTTTTTGCTTTTGGTATAGCACTTGATCAAAAGAAAATGTTAACAAAATTAGTAACAAGCCCGGTTGTAAAATAATTACTGATATTCGTACTGATGTGTAACTGTAAAATTAAAAAAATTAAAAAAATTGTTTTAGTTCATGATTTTTGAGAGTCCAGTTTTTGACGTTCATCAAAATGATTGCATTAATGTCGGAACGATATTGGAGATACTTGTTTATCTTTATAAATTGGTTTTTTTGTACATGCAAATTATGAAGGAAATCCCAGAACGAAATTTTTATGTTTTAATTTTTTCAAAACCGATTTTATTCCGAGAGCTCCTGACTTACTGTAAAAAGTTGGAGGAAGCTCTAAAAGTTATTTTTTTTTTTTGGTAAAAATTTTGCTTAAGCTGTAAAAATAATTTTGATTTTGTTGGTAAGTTTACTGTAAACATTGACTATGCAGATTAAAATCGCTTCTTTAAAATTACGCAGTATTGCTTACAAATTGTCTCATTACGCAGTATTGCTTACAAATTGCCTCATTTCATCCTATTGGTCTTTTAGCTTAAATTTGTTAGTCCGTTTAAATAGACTTATCGTCTGTCCTTCCGCTTTAGAGAAAAGCAAAGATTATGACACGGTAGAAGGTAACTTTTTTATTCTTTAATTTGAATTCAGGATTCACATAACTGTAATTTTTTTTGAAGCTGTTTCATGTTTTCATGTTTTTTATGTTTGGTGTACATAATTATATATATCTAAATTGATAACAATTCATTTTTAAAATAATAAATCTTACTTAATATTGGTATGTGTGGTGTCAATACTACGATCAAAAGTACTAGTCAGAATCGTAAGCATTTTTTATTTCGTAATTTAACGATTTTTCATGCAATGAATTTTTATATGCAAATCAAACCTAACTAATCTCGATAATTTACAGTATTAAATCGACTATTAAACATAAACAGTTTAAAATTTTCAACAAACTACAAAACTTCGCTAAGTTTTTATAGTTTAATTGTATGCATAAAATAAAATATTTTTTTAAAATATTTTTATAAAATTATAAAAAAAGTTTACTTAAACACCAGTTTAAAAAAGTTAGAATTATTTTCTAAAGAAGTAACTTTTACCCTTAATATAAATTGTGTTTCTAAACTTTTCCTGACGCAGAAAGAAGTTATAAAAATTAAAAACACAAAAATTAAAAAAAATATACAAAATTTATTTTTTTAATAAATGTGTCTAAAAACACCTAAAAAACAGCAAAAATTTCACGGTTTTCACAACATGAACGGTAAATTGATTGATTTAAAATAAAATTGTCATTAAACACTTGTAAATTGGTGTAAATGCCCTTGTTTTTTACTATAACAAATATCGGGGAGATGTAAATTTCAGGCTCCGCCGTCATCTTTAATTTATTGATCTTTTCAACTTTACAATACTAATAATTTCGAAAATATTTTATTGTAATTATTTTTCAAATGTATAATGTCTGCAGAATTGGAGGCGTGCATATTGCTGTCGGTTATTTTCTCTGCACTCGGCGCTTTCGACTACGACTACCGACTTCCTGACAACATCCGGCCAATCAAATATCAGCTTTCTTTCGACATAAAACAGGTGCACAATCTTTTTTTACTACTATAAAAGTTTACGATTCTCATGAGAATTTTTCACGGAGAAAATAAAAACAAGTAAAAACAACAGCGAAGGGTTTTTTAATATGGAAATCGTCAAATCGCCAATTATGTAGTGATAATTGTACTGCGCCTTTATTTTTTTAAAAAAAGAAAACGATGGCCCAGTGGATTGAAAAGAACAACAAATTGGCAGACCATGCAACAATAAGATGATCCGAAACACTTATGCATTGCGTTGCTGCTTAGAAAGAATAAACTTTTCCTGTGGCAGTAAAATTTTTGTATTTGGGAAAACTTTTTCGTTTTATCTAAAATTAATTCGAACAGAAAGTGAATAATGATGAACGCATAAGCTGAATGGTTGGTACGGATGGTTCGTAGTAATAAAAAACTCGTTTTTTTGTGACCCAAAACAAAAAAAAACCTATGCTTATTAATTTTTACAATGTCGAGTTCCCAAATTTATGAGTGTGGTAGATAATAAGTACATTGGTATTATTTTAGGATTCTGCATATCAGAAAGGTGAAGTACTTATTAATGCAAAAGTCATAAAAGATGCCGACGAAATTATTCTTCACGTCAATCCCGACTTTGTTACCATTAAAAAATACGAGCTCTATCTTCTCAATGATAATGACGCAGGTGAGCGTTGTTTTATATTTAAAAAATAATTCATTTGATTTTTGATTAACTATTTTCGATTATTATTACGTTTTAAACGCAGAATGATAATCGCGTCTTGCTACTCTGCGTATAAGGTAGCAGAAATTTTTGGCTCTAGTATACAAGGAGCAGCGAATATCCCGGTAAGGACGGGTGCCTGAATTGGGAAAAACGGTTTTTACCTACCTCCTACAAAAATTTTGCTGCCTCCTACCTGCCTCCACCCTACTTCTACCTGCCTTCGGGGCAGTTTTAGCTGCCCCCGGCCTGCCTCCTAACTTGTATATGCTTTAACATAGGAGACAGGGTCACCTGCCTCCTACCTGCCTCCGAGGCAGTTTTACCTGCCTCCACCCTGCCTTCTACCTGCCTCCATTTCACCTCCATGCTGCCTCCGAGGTAGTTTTACAAGCCCCCACCCTGCCTCCTACCTGCCTCCACTCCGCCTCCATGCTGCCTCCAAGGGAGTTTTACCTGCCTCCAGTCTTTCGAAGGCAGGTTCAAGACCCGTCCTTACCGAGATATGGTTTTAAGCAACACTTTCGTTCTGCGTTTCAGAAATTCAGACTTGCTTTTTGTCTAGATAATCAAAAAAAAAATAATAACTCTACACTTTTGTTGAACAAAAAAATAGCTACACGCCCTGTTTTACAGTTGTGACAATGTACGTATCTGAACAAAACTAAAATTTTTTTTAAAAATGCACTTATATTATATAGTGTACTGAGTAAGGCTGTTAACTTAATCGCAGGAGCGTCAGAGTGAAGCTTAAACTTTAAAAAAGGTTTTTTGTTGCAAGTAAAAATGCAGTCTTTTGAATTATCAGATTTGTGATTAGTCATTTTTACCGTGCAACAGATTTTTAAACATTCTCCGTGTTCTCATTTTTTTTTAAATATTTTATTTTTTTGATCCGTTTGCAGAAATATTACCGTTTGCAGAACTATTAAAAAAAAAAGAAAAATACACCACAATGCCCACATTATTTTTTTAAAAACCAAAATTTTTCAACAAAATTTTCATTCGATAATTGGGACTCAATTGCGCCATTATAGAAACTTTGATATAGAAAACACAAAAAATATTGTGCGTTCACAGGGATCAATTGCTACCGAACTTAGAAACCAATGCAAATCAACTGGTGGTGTTGGTGTGTCTTAAAGTAACCACATTAAAATTGAATAAAAATAATATGGATTGGATTGTCAGACAAATTTAGAAGATTGCCAAAATCATTGATTATGCTTGTTTTTTTTTAGGTGAGCAAGAAGTACTATTTCTTCTACCAGTTGAATCGCAGGAAACGGTTTCCCTTTTGCTTGCAAAAACTCTCAAAGCCAATCAATCAATCGAAATTTATTTCCAATATAAATTTA